>PQFF01000202.1:877972-935222 GCA_003547095.1 Diversispora epigaea
ATAATAATCAAGTGATCACTTTAGGATGTACAAAGAGGATAATAATCAAGTGATCACTTTAGGATGTACAAAGAGGATAATAATCAAGATAATAACGAAATTAAAACATTGCCTTCGGTATCAGCTGCTTCTTTGCTAATAAGAATATTTATAATGATTTCGAGGTAATTTTTATATTTTAGAACAGTGTTCTCAATCAACAAGTCTCAAACATCATCATCAATAAATCAACTATTGAGTCGATCAAATAAACAATATGATTGATATATAATCACTCCTGAATAATAATTATGTGGCCTAAAGATAAAAAGGTTAGCAATTACATTTTTCTTAAATAAATATTCGGTGAACGTAAAAATTAAATAAAATATATAAAAAAGCATAAGGAATTAATGGTAATAAATGGTCAAAAAGTAAATGATGTTGAAGTTATTTTAATCATGATCTGCTTATAATATTAAATTTATTTATTATATTTAATGAATGAATGTATTAGCGACGAATAACAAAAATAAAGAATACTTTATTTGAAAATTTATACATAAAAAAAATAATATTTATTACATAATTTTTTATGAACACAATGTTATTTATTTGATGAAATTTTGAAAACCTCATATTCATCAACTGAAAATGATGAGTTATCAGAGCGAATTGGTTTAGGATACTCGTCACTCTTCTTGCAATAACACCTTTTCTCGGTTTTCAAATTACCTTTTAAATATAAAGCAACGCCAAATCTCAACTCTAAATCATTTGGTAAAATTCTAATAGCGGGACCAAAATCAAATGCTCTACTTAAAATCGAATTTTTCATATTTGCAGTCTTCAAAGAAAATACGAAACTATCATTAGTCGTCTTAAATTTACTTATATTATTATTCCACTCAAGAGGATTATACCCTCCAAGAATTTCTCCAGTACCTTTAACTTTCAAAATAATAATTGTTTTAGATACTTTATCACAAATATTATAAATAGTTTTAACGTCAAACCCATCTCTAGTTCCTCTAACAAGTAATTTAAATTCATATGGAGAGTTTTCAATATATGGAATTCCTTTTTTATCAATCCAGGATGAAATTTCTAGTGTATTTTCATTGGTGATAATATTAGAAGACAAAGGAATTGATGTGTTTCTAGTCGGTAGTGTTGAATTTAAAATCTTTCGAGGTGGCAACACACTCGAAGAAATCGGCTTGGTCGGTGTAATAAATTTTATATTGATATCTAAAAAAAGTCGATGTTCAAGAAGTTGTAGATATGGATAAATTTTTTCCACGATATCTTCATTGGAAAAACTGAAATATCTAATGTGTGGGAGGCATCCTTTCAAAGTTTCCTTTAAAGATAAGAAATTCTCACTTGTCCATTGATCAAGATTAGTAGGTAAAGTGGTATTTTTTGCTTTACCCCATCCAATTACATATTCCCAAATTTTACCTTCTTCTAATTGTAAGTTATCCCGTTTAAGAATAGAAATTAATGCACCTTCGGGGAGTGAATAAAAATTTTCTGATTCGAAAATCGTACTAGGATGCTTGGCAATAATATCGTCACAAAAGTCTCGTATAATTTTAAAGTTTTTGACTTGATAACTCGTTCGATAAACTTGATCAAAGTTTAGCCTTAACCATGAAGCATTATTATTAAAAAGATGAGTTTGGAGATGTGCAACTAATTCATCCAGTTCAAGTTCATTCGAGGCAATTAAAAGGTCAAAAATGTCTGAATTTTCCAATTTTTCCAACGAAAACTTTCCACCATAAATATATCTAAATAATATATGAAATTTATTATTTATTATAATAATTTAAATAATTAAAATTAATTTATCATTATTATTTTCTAAAAATAATGTTTTGAACCTACATGATAATAACATTAAATACTTTAACAGAAATATTTGGCAACTTTAATACTTTGACATGATTTTCATTGAAAGTAAATTCTTCGTCGAATTTCTTTTTAAAGTAAGGACTGCGGGATTGCAAAATAATTGAATGAACCTTATAAATATTGACAAGAGAAATTTCTTCGCCAACTTCAATTGAGACATCATAATTAACACCACTTTCAAGAAGTTGAGAAAGGTCGTTTGACAGACGGTCATAAAATTTTGTAGTCATTTTTTTCATGAGAAAAAAAAAATATTTTTGTCAAAATGGTGTAACAGCAAAAAAAATTTTGTCCAATCCTTAATCCGAATCCATTATAAAAATAGATCACATGACTAGAGCATAACGATCTTAACCTGTTCCAGGGATAGATTCTTATCCATCCAAATTTTCCAATCCTGAATATAAGTAATACGATTCTTTTTTTTTTTTTATTTTAAAAAATTTAAATATAATTTTATTTTAAATAAATAAATAATAATTATGTATTTTTAGGATCTATACGGATCCATCCATATTAATTTTAAATCTTTAAGGATAAGGATTTATTGTCTGGATTCAATTAAATTCAAATTATCTTTTAAAAATAGGATCGGAACACTAATTGGGTGTAATAAATATATTTTGTATTAAAAATGTAATAATAAATTTATATTCTTGATTCGTAAATTTAAACAAAAATAAAGAATACTATTTGATAGCTTTTATATAAAAATGTATTGCCTAATTTTTGATGAAATTTTAAAAACCTTATATTCAATTAAAAATAAAGAATTTTCAGAAGTAGATATAAATTCTTCGAAAAAAATTGGTTTAGGTTACGCTTCACAATCTATACAATAGCATCTTTTCTCAGTTCTCAAATTGTCAATTGAGTATAAAGCACAGCCAAAATCCAATTGTAAATTCTGTGGATAATTGTAAATGGCACTACTTAAAATTGAATTTTCATATTTGCAATCTTTAATGGAAATGAAACTATCTTCTGTCCTTTTCCATCGATTTATATTATACTCTCCTAGAATTCTTCAGTGCCTTTAACTTTCATAATAATTGTTTTAGATACTTTATCATTGTAATTGTGTTGATTATTGCTTTATTTAATAAACCCTTGTTTCTTTCGTTCTTCGATTTTTTATTTTCAATCTTTGGTACTACTGTACATATGCTGTAATTATTTTCACTATTCGATATAAAATCTTTGAATGAAATTAAATTTTTTTTCTCCTTTGTGCTTATGTTATTTAATTTAAATAAAAAAATAAAAAANATATTTGAATATTGGGCACCTATCAGGTACCTATTGACAGTATTGTCATGGGACATCTTGGGACATTTTGGGACAAAAATAATTTTTTAAATTATTAATAATTCCATTATAAAACTTTAATTAATGACTTAAACTAAGTTATTTAGAATTGATTTTTACATATATTTATAAAGTTTTAATATATCTTTATAAGCCCAATAAGGGTAGAGACAGTGGGACATGGGACATTGGGACAATAAAAAAACCAAGGGACATACAAAATGTACAATACTGCCTATTGAGTGGTGGAGGTGACAAATCAAAAACTTCACTTGGGGATCTTAATCTTTTCATCTTTTGAATTTTTGAATTTCTATTAAATTTGTTAATAAAATATACAATTTATTTCAAAATTGTAAAATATACAATTGTAAACTAAAAATTCAAGCTAATAAATGATCCTGACTTAAATTATGTTGAATCAAAATAAATTACAAGAGCAACAATGAAACAAAATTACTTTAAATTATTTAAACGATTGATATCAACATAATAGTTAAGAACTATTTTTTTTTAATTAACTATTTTTAATATCAAATTTGTTTAATTTTAATGTTAATTAATTAATTTAATTTTAATGATAAAATCAATACGATATTTCAAAAAAGTTAAAAAATCAAGCTATAAAAAATAAAATCATATAAAACTATATTAAAGTTATAGGTGCAGACTTTACTGACGTAACTAGTTAAGTCATATAATTTTATATGACGTGACAAAATGACGTAACTTTGAAGAAGGCATAAGTCTGCACCTATAATTAAAGCTCATCAACTTAATAAATTTTTAAAAATTGCATAAATCTCATATGCCATTAATTTTTAGTACATAATATTTTTAATATTTTCAATATCTTTCTTGACATACAAATATTATAATAAATATATTTCTTATTTTGCATTATATTTAAAATATTATTTAGATTAATATTTTAAATCAAATTGAACTCCATATTCGTCAATAACTTTGAAATGTTCATCACTCAATATATTTAATGTTGTTGAAAATGGCGGTACTTGACGTTTTACAATCATCTTTTTATTTATTCCTCCTCCTTTACAACGCCACCCTTCAAAAAATTTTTTTAAACTATCAGCACTAAATCTTCCCATTCTAATTTCAATAGTTTCAAGTGATTCCGGTATATTTTCGGCCATTTGGCATAATAAATTATTAGAATCCGATTCTTTTACAGAAAATGAAAATCTCCTTAATTCATTAAAATTATTAGTAAATATTTCTATTACTTGTTCAAGACTTAAATTTACTAGAGTTAATTTGGTAATCTTTGTACAATAATTTAAAATTGCTGAAAATATATCGGTTGGAATTATGACATATAAATGTAGACGAATATTTTTTAAATTTGTATTGGCCGTTTCGAAAATTTTTATAATAAATTCATGAGGATACTTTTTTAGATATAGATAACTCGGATGAAAATAATGAAAACTACTTAATTGGGTAAATGATGAAGCAAAAATTAAGCAATCTGGTTTATATAATCCATAACAATCTCCAATATAAACGTCCTGAAGTGAAGTAAATTGTCCAATTGGTGAAGATTCCCCCTCGAAATTATAAAAATTTACTGATTTTAAACGAAGATTCTTTAATGTTTCTTTTTGACTGATAATAACCTGTAATAATAAATTACAATCCATATCACGATAACCAATAATTGATAGATTTTCTAACCGTTTTTGAACACTAATAAGTTTTCCTAATAATTTCATTTGAGAATCTGAAACGAATTCCAAATTCATATCTAAAATATTATCACAAATTAATGTCAATGACATAAATAATGGTCTAATTATTTCATCCTTTGTTGTGTTAGAAACAAATGTTTCTAACTTCTTAAATACTTTCGAGGCATCAGGTAACCTGAAAATCGAACCAATTAAATCGCTATTTAGAAGGTCCTTAGAAAAATTTCCGGAAGCCCCCATCATTTTAAAAGAATCCAAAAATGAGCAACGATTTATAATTAATTTACATATCTCATGAAATAATATTCTCGATTCAGTGGTGAGGATGATTTCATTATCATTATCGTTTTTGTTATTATCTTGATCTGAACCTTTTTGTGACAATATGGAAATAACTAAATTATCAATTCTAAGTTTATGAGTGAATGATGGATAATCAAAAGTAGCTTGAGGTGGTGATGATGATAAATCAAATCCATTTTGAACAAGTAAAGTTCTAGCTTGAGAATCCATACATGATATATAAGTTCGAATATATAATGTTTTCTTCCTCAACTTCGTATAACTCATCCAACGAAGTTCTTGATCCAAAGGTAATCCCCAAAGTATAGGTGTAGTAACTTTACACCAGAATCGATCAACTAATAATGATGAATATAAATCTTGAGTTGATTGAACATTATTTAAGATCATAATCAATAATTCCGTGAAAATTTTAATAGCCATTTTTTTTTCTAAGAAATAAAGAGAAATTTTTTTTTAAAAATGATCGTATCACATTTATATAAATATGTATGTGTTGTGTAACCATTACCAAAATAAAAATCAAAAATACACAACATATAAATAAAACTGTTTATCCCACGCCACGCTACACAAACCTTGCATTTATGTTATTCCTTTTATAAAAAATAATTTATTTATACATTTGTTATTATTAATTTGCATATTTGTTAAGCACATTTATTAGTTATCATCACGTATTTCGCAATATCAATATTAATTCAAGATAATTTATTATTATTAAAAAAGAGTTCAGGGGCATTTTATTTACAACAAATATTAAACAAATTATTGTTCATATTATGTAGGATATAAAAAGAATAATTAAATAATTATGAAATTCTTTATTTTTATTTTAAAATTAATACATTGAATTATTAGAGGATAATATAGTTCTGCTTTTTAATAGAAAATCACTTTATCAATTACTGTATGCGCTTATTAAATAAATAATTATTCAAGTAATTATTTATGTTATTTTTTAGATAATTATCATGAAGAGAAGGTGATGATGTAGAGTATGTTCTAATCAATTAATCGATTACAATTTGTAATTTGAATTATTTTTTGTCTTATTTATTTATTTTTCTTCATTTTTTTTTATTTATTATTGATTATTGTAAATTACATATAAATATTCAGCATTTCAAAATTGTAAAATATAAAATTGCAAGCTAAAAATTCAAACTAATAAATAATCCTGACTTAAATTATGTTGAATCAAAATAAATTACAAGAGCAACAACGAAACAAAATATAAATAAATTACTTTAAATTATTAATAATTATTTAAACAATATCAACATAATAGTTAAGAACTATTTTTTTCTTAATTGCCTTTGACATCAAATTAGTTTAATTTTAATGTTAATGATAAAATCAATGTGATGTTTCAAAAAAATTAAAAAATCGAGCTATAAAAAATAAAATCATATAAAACTATATTAAAGCTCATCAACTTAATAAATTTTTAAAATTGCATAAATCTCATATGCCATTAATTTTTTTACATAATATTTTTAATATTTTCAATATCCTTCTTGACATACAAATATTAGAAATAAATATATTTTCTTATTTTGCATTATATTTAATTTAAAATATAATATTTTATAAAAAATTGAACTCCATATTCGTCAATAACTTTGATTCATCACTTAATGTTGTAAATGGTTTTACTTGATGTTTTAGAATTATCTTTTTATTTCGTCCTCCTCCTTTAAAACAAAAATTTTTCTTAAACTATCAGCACTAAATATTCCCATTCTAATTTCAATAGTTTCAAGTGATTCCGGTATATTTTCGACCATTTGGCAAAATAATTTATTAGCATCCAATTCTTTTCATAATGAATGAAAATCTCATTAATTCATTAAAATTATTATTATTAAATATTGCTATTACTTGCTCAAGACTTTGTACAATAATTTAATATTGCTAAAACTATATCAGGAGTTGTGTGCCAGACGAACACTTTTTAAATTTGTATTGGCTGTTTCGAGAATTTTTATAATAAATTCTTGAGGATACTCTTTAAATAGATAACTCGGATGAAAATAATGAAAACTACTTAATTGGGTAAATGATGAAGCAAAGTAAATTGATGAAATGCGTGGGAGACATCCTTTCAACGTGACCCCTGTTAACAATATCAATATATAGTGGCTAGTGAAAGTGTTGATGGTGAGTCATTAATTATATTGAATTATTTAGAATTATAATAAATATTAATTATTTCACTTATAGTTGGTGAATATAGATTATTGGACCATGGACTTTGCATAGGCTATATTAGATTCAAATTCTCATTTTATTGTTCAATGAATTCGAGAATATTCTTTTCTATGTGCTCTCAATTTTCCAAAAAGACTTACTTGATATCAATATTGTTAACAACAACAATAATACAACTGAGTTGCGGTAGTCCAACTACTATAATTAGTTCAACTAGTCTAATCCTCCATCAATTTATACATTTCAGAATCAAAATAATATACAATGAATATTTCTACCTCTTCACCCTATGCCGGATCATCTATTTCTTTCTTCCCCATCACCATCATTACGATCATCACCACAGGATTACTCGAGGGGTAGTAGTGCAGGAGTATAATGAATACAATGATAATATCAAACAGTTCTGTGTCTAGCCAAAGTTCATCGCATCGAAATCCATTTTCAAGATCTGAATCATTTCTTAAATATTCTTCAGAAGATTTTACCAACCACTCGATAACAATTATATTAATCAAGTTAGAACTTTAGGACGTATAAAGAGTAATGGAAATGATATAACGAAATTCAAATATTGCCATAGCATAGATATTCGGTATCGATTGCTTCTTTGCTAATAAAAATATTTATTATGATCTCGATAAACGAAGTAATTTTTAATTAAAATTGTGATTGACTTGTTGATTAAGAATATCGCTCTATATATAAAAGTATAAGATTGAAAATATTATACACGTCTTAAATCATTAATTTAAATACCTTTTTAGAATTATGATTTATTTTCTTCCTGTTATAGAATGCCTGCTAAACAGAACGTAACTCTAGAATATCTAGAATATCAGACTGAAATTTCAAGATCAAATTTCTCAGGTACTTAAATTTTTTATCTAATTAAAAAATTACTTTTTTTAAAAAAGACAACTTTAATTTACCTTTTTATTATTTATTTTATAAAAAACAATTATGAGAGAATGAATTATTATTACTTAATTTATCGTCCTTTATTTATGTAAATAAAATTATTTACCAAGATATATTCCCTTTCAATTATTTTTCCAAGTTAATTTCTCGATCGCACCTTATAAATTTCGAAATTAACCATTTTTCATCACCGTTGTAATAGGAAAAAGAATTGAACTAAAATTTTGATGCAAAATATTGAATGTTTCATTTTAATTTTAGAAATTATAAAAACTTTGTCTATTTACATATATATATATGAAAAATTAAAAAATATAAAAAAATATAAAACTTGAGCCTCCAAATTTACAACTTTCGTTTAAACTGATTCTAGAAACAATTATATTATGTTATATTTTTGAATAACTCAAAATGTAAAAATAAACACAACCTAAAAAAAAAGTTCAAATTAATTACCAATCCCTTAAATCTAAAACGCGACATTCTTCTACATTGTCTTTGGATTTTTCGACTTTTCGGTTGACATTTTTCAATGCCACATCTACTTCTTTTTGGTTGTAGATATTTTTATTTATCTTTGTTTTTCGAATATTTCAAATCAAGAATATTAATATCTTATAAATCATAATAACATAAAAAGATAATTAAATTAAAATAAATTTATTTACCCATTTCCCCATATTATATTTTGTTTTGGCCAACGTTTCTCCAGTAAACCAAACATCTACTTTAAAATTCTCCTCTTTCTGCCCAAGTTGGCCGCAACGATCATACTCCTCAACTGAATCTACATCTGAGATGTTGATTAAGTTAGAAAATCTAACCTTTTTATTATTATTGTTGTTGTTGTTGTTGTTGTTGTTTTTGTTCATGGTGGTGGTGGTAAAATTGACTTTACACCCGTCTGGAATAGGGCAGATGATTTTCACGGTGTAATTCTACGGAATATGAAATAATACTATTAGATTTGAAATAATATGATAATAAAATCTAATAAAATAAATAAAAGGATGATAAAATTATTTACGCGTTCTCCTATTTGATTTCGCCCAAATGATGTTAATCTATTATTATTGCTGTTGTTATTATTTATGTTTCTAAATACAGAGGATTCTTGATTTAAAGTCATTTTACTTTGAATAATATAAATGAAATATTAGTTTTGTCGTGTACGATAGAAGATAATTATTATGAAAATTAAAAGTAAGATTAATCTAAGGTAGTTTAATTACCAAGTAAATAAAGTTAAAATAGTATTTGATAAGTGAAATCGTTTATGATATTTTTATCGTTGTAATTTATTTTCAATGTGTTTGAAAGACAGCAGAAATTGAAAATTTGAGAGAGAGTAAGAATCAACCGCCTATATATCTACGAAAATATTTGTATTACATACGTGACGTGTTAACATTAAATATGTTCACATGATTAATTCTCCATAAAACATAATAATTAAAAAAGGAATGTTATTGGTTTGGTAAATTATATAACACCTTATATTACATATATTATCCTTCGCACGCAAAATTGTAATATTTAACAACTTACTCAATATGAGATTATCTTGTTCAAAACCCACTTCAAGAACTACTTCTATTCAAAAAAATTTCTCAAAAAATCCCTTTCTTAATAACGTTACTCCCACTATTAATATCGACTTGATTAACAATATGAGTACCAATAGAAATGACGATAATATCAACAATAATATCAACATGAACAAGTTGCTAGTAAAAGTGTTGATGGTGAATCATTGAGTTACATTGAATTATTTAGAATTTGCATGAATAATTCTGGATTCGAAACGACTTTACTGAATATCAATATTGATAACAATAATAACAATAATATAACTATGAGTAGTGGTAGTCCAACTAAACCAAAACTACTACAATTAGTTCAACCAGTCCAATTATTCAACTAGTCGAATCAATCCACTTATTCCATCAATTTATACTTTTCAAAATCAAAATGTACTTCTACTTTTTCGTTTTATACCAGGTCACCTATTTCTCCTCTCATATCACCACCATAAGATTAATCTATTTGAGAGAAGTAGAAACCTCATTTTCAACATTGGATTGTTCTTATGAACCAAGATCTGATCAGAGATTTTGTTAACGACAACTATAATAATCAAGTGATCACTTTAGGATGTACAAAGAGGATAATAATCAAGTGATCACTTTAGGATGTACAAAGAGGATAATAATCAAGATAATAACGAAATTAAAACATTGCCTTCGGTATCAGCTGCTTCTTTGCTAATAAGAATATTTATAATGATTTCGAGGTAATTTTTATATTTTAGAACAGTGTTCTCAATCAACAAGTCTCAAACATCATCATCAATAAATCAACTATTGAGTCGATCAAATAAACAATATGATTGATATATAATCACTCCTGAATAATAATTATGTGGCCTAAAGATAAAAAGGTTAGCAATTACATTTTTCTTAAATAAATATTCGGTGAACGTAAAAATTAAATAAAATATATAAAAAAGCATAAGGAATTAATGGTAATAAATGGTCAAAAAGTAAATGATGTTGAAGTTATTTTAATCATGATCTGCTTATAATATTAAATTTATTTATTATATTTAATGAATGAATGTATTAGCGACGAATAACAAAAATAAAGAATACTTTATTTGAAAATTTATACATAAAAAAAATAATATTTATTACATAATTTTTTATGAACACAATGTTATTTATTTGATGAAATTTTGAAAACCTCATATTCATCAACTGAAAATGATGAGTTATCAGAGCGAATTGGTTTAGGATACTCGTCACTCTTCTTGCAATAACACCTTTTCTCGGTTTTCAAATTACCTTTTAAATATAAAGCAACGCCAAATCTCAACTCTAAATCATTTGGTAAAATTCTAATAGCGGGACCAAAATCAAATGCTCTACTTAAAATCGAATTTTTCATATTTGCAGTCTTCAAAGAAAATACGAAACTATCATTAGTCGTCTTAAATTTACTTATATTATTATTCCACTCAAGAGGATTATACCCTCCAAGAATTTCTCCAGTACCTTTAACTTTCAAAATAATAATTGTTTTAGATACTTTATCACAAATATTATAAATAGTTTTAACGTCAAACCCATCTCTAGTTCCTCTAACAAGTAATTTAAATTCATATGGAGAGTTTTCAATATATGGAATTCCTTTTTTATCAATCCAGGATGAAATTTCTAGTGTATTTTCATTGGTGATAATATTAGAAGACAAAGGAATTGATGTGTTTCTAGTCGGTAGTGTTGAATTTAAAATCTTTCGAGGTGGCAACACACTCGAAGAAATCGGCTTGGTCGGTGTAATAAATTTTATATTGATATCTAAAAAAAGTCGATGTTCAAGAAGTTGTAGATATGGATAAATTTTTTCCACGATATCTTCATTGGAAAAACTGAAATATCTAATGTGTGGGAGGCATCCTTTCAAAGTTTCCTTTAAAGATAAGAAATTCTCACTTGTCCATTGATCAAGATTAGTAGGTAAAGTGGTATTTTTTGCTTTACCCCATCCAATTACATATTCCCAAATTTTACCTTCTTCTAATTGTAAGTTATCCCGTTTAAGAATAGAAATTAATGCACCTTCGGGGAGTGAATAAAAATTTTCTGATTCGAAAATCGTACTAGGATGCTTGGCAATAATATCGTCACAAAAGTCTCGTATAATTTTAAAGTTTTTGACTTGATAACTCGTTCGATAAACTTGATCAAAGTTTAGCCTTAACCATGAAGCATTATTATTAAAAAGATGAGTTTGGAGATGTGCAACTAATTCATCCAGTTCAAGTTCATTCGAGGCAATTAAAAGGTCAAAAATGTCTGAATTTTCCAATTTTTCCAACGAAAACTTTCCACCATAAATATATCTAAATAATATATGAAATTTATTATTTATTATAATAATTTAAATAATTAAAATTAATTTATCATTATTATTTTCTAAAAATAATGTTTTGAACCTACATGATAATAACATTAAATACTTTAACAGAAATATTTGGCAACTTTAATACTTTGACATGATTTTCATTGAAAGTAAATTCTTCGTCGAATTTCTTTTTAAAGTAAGGACTGCGGGATTGCAAAATAATTGAATGAACCTTATAAATATTGACAAGAGAAATTTCTTCGCCAACTTCAATTGAGACATCATAATTAACACCACTTTCAAGAAGTTGAGAAAGGTCGTTTGACAGACGGTCATAAAATTTTGTAGTCATTTTTTTCATGAGAAAAAAAAAATATTTTTGTCAAAATGGTGTAACAGCAAAAAAAATTTTGTCCAATCCTTAATCCGAATCCATTATAAAAATAGATCACATGACTAGAGCATAACGATCTTAACCTGTTCCAGGGATAGATTCTTATCCATCCAAATTTTCCAATCCTGAATATAAGTAATACGATTCTTTTTTTTTTTTTATTTTAAAAAATTTAAATATAATTTTATTTTAAATAAATAAATAATAATTATGTATTTTTAGGATCTATACGGATCCATCCATATTAATTTTAAATCTTTAAGGATAAGGATTTATTGTCTGGATTCAATTAAATTCAAATTATCTTTTAAAAATAGGATCGGAACACTAATTGGGTGTAATAAATATATTTTGTATTAAAAATGTAATAATAAATTTATATTCTTGATTCGTAAATTTAAACAAAAATAAAGAATACTATTTGATAGCTTTTATATAAAAATGTATTGCCTAATTTTTGATGAAATTTTAAAAACCTTATATTCAATTAAAAATAAAGAATTTTCAGAAGTAGATATAAATTCTTCGAAAAAAATTGGTTTAGGTTACGCTTCACAATCTATACAATAGCATCTTTTCTCAGTTCTCAAATTGTCAATTGAGTATAAAGCACAGCCAAAATCCAATTGTAAATTCTGTGGATAATTGTAAATGGCACTACTTAAAATTGAATTTTCATATTTGCAATCTTTAATGGAAATGAAACTATCTTCTGTCCTTTTCCATCGATTTATATTATACTCTCCTAGAATTCTTCAGTGCCTTTAACTTTCATAATAATTGTTTTAGATACTTTATCATTGTAATTGTGTTGATTATTGCTTTATTTAATAAACCCTTGTTTCTTTCGTTCTTCGATTTTTTATTTTCAATCTTTGGTACTACTGTACATATGCTGTAATTATTTTCACTATTCGATATAAAATCTTTGAATGAAATTAAATTTTTTTTCTCCTTTGTGCTTATGTTATTTAATTTAAATAAAAAAATAAAAAAAATATAAAGATTGAATTTTTTAAAATATGTCAAAACTATTTCTTCTAATTTCATTCTTTTGAAAGATTATGTTTAAAGAATTCTTTTAAGGTGGAATTAATACATGCATCAGAAGAGATATTACAGATAAAATTTTTGTAAAAGAAATTTCATCTCGAGTTACACATAGACCTACTTTTGAAGAATTAAATAATGAGTTTTCGAAATACTATTTTGACTATGATGATTATTTAAAAGAAGGGAAAAATAAAGATTCAGAATTGTAATTCAAATTAAAAAGCCGAAGATTTTTCAGCAAATAAAGGATCAACCAATACAACAACTACAACAATCACAACTCCTCTTAATTATCAAACACATCCACAAGCAATTTATACCAGTCAACTTCTTAATTTCTCAAAATTTCCAAAACTCAAGAATGAAGAAAATTTTGGAAGGGAACTTAAAGAGTTAACTGAATTTATGTCTCTAGTAAGTATTATTATATTATATTTTTAATACATATTAGTTTTATAAAATATTAACACTAAGGCATAGAGAATGAATTCTTCGTCCTATTTAATTAGCTTAGTTTGTAATTTTGATTTTATAAAATAAGAAAGAATAATAAAGGCGTATGAATTTATTACACGTTTTTTGATGTTAAATATAAAAATTAATTCTTGTACGTACAAAAAAATTTCTAAACTCAAACCCCAGATCCAAGATATAGAAAAGAAGGAATGGTGGCATTTTATTATTATTACCGAGATATTATTATAATTATTATTATAATTATTATTATAATTATTATTCTAATTATTATTTTAATTAAAATTAATATAAATTATTATAATTAAAGGATGTGCAGACTATCACTGATCTACATTGATTATTAATATAATGTTTAACAAGATCAGTTGACAAATATTTGTTTTTCTTTTTCTCGTTTTTCTCGTTTTTCTAAAACTTCTAAAACTCTACGACTTTGACTGCCGGAAATATCAAATATAAGGTTTTTGTTGTTTTTTGTATTCTTTAATCATTTAAAGGAAGAGTGACCACTCTTATACTGAAAGATATGACTATATATTATGTTTTTGTTGGTTTTTATAAGAATAAGCTTCAAGATTTCAAAAAGTTCAATGTCACTTTTGTCTATTTTATTACTCTTTTTTATCTATTTTCATGCTTGTTTATTGTTTTTTATTATTAGTTTCATAATTTAACATGATATTTCTTTATATTTTGTAGGAAAACTTTTGGTTTTTTTTAGCCAATATATAGATCATGTGATCGCAACGGATTTATTATACTATAATAATGTTTTTAAAGATAATAACATTAGATATCTTATCTTATCTCTTGTATATATTATTTAGTCAAAATATTTTCTTCAAAAAACTGATGGATTTCTTTAACTTCGAAAAATCATTGGAGAACTTATGGAATACAAGTCTTTCGAAAGAGAGGTGAGTATTTTATTCACTGGGTTCATGGGGTTGTCCATGTATCTGTAACGTAGGTTGGAATATTATAAATTTGGTTGATATCAGGTACCAGATATTAGATTTATAATATTTTAACTGAGTTTTCACTTGCGATTTGGCTGGAAAATTGAAAGCACATCATGGCCACTATTAAATTAGTGAATGTTCTTTTCTCAGTATCTTGTGGAGCTTTGATAAGTGAGCTGGGAGAATTGAAAGCACAGCGGGGCCACTGCTTAGTCAGTTGAACGTTCTTTTCCCAGTTTCATTGCAGTTCTCAAGTTAACAATTAGCAAATAGGAAATGTGTTCATAATTAAGGAAATGCGCCTTTCTTTGATTATATACAATGATTGTACTCACCTCATCTTTAATTTTTTTTTTAGTAAAAAAATGAAAAAAACAAGTTCTTTAAGAGAGAGGTGAGTGTTTTATTCACTGGGTTTATCAAAGCATACAATGTTATTATTAAAAAAATATTTACTGCATATCATCTTACTTTAATAAAGAATTAAATACCGATCCCGGTAATAAAATTATTACCAAGTCAAATATTACTGCTCAAATATTCGAAATTATTCTCAAGTAAGCCTTAATATATAAAATAATTTAATTGTATTTTTGTATGATATATATTAAGTTGAATAATTTCAATAATTTTTATATATTTATAGGGGAATTAATGATACAGAAAATATGGATACCAGAACNGATTTATAATATTTTAACTGAGTTTTCACTTGCGATTTGGCTGGAAAATTGAAAGCACATCATGGCCACTATTAAATTAGTGAATGTTCTTTTCTCAGTATCTTGTGGAGCTTTGATAAGTGAGCTGGGAGAATTGAAAGCACAGCGGGGCCACTGCTTAGTCAGTTGAACGTTCTTTTCCCAGTTTCATTGCAGTTCTCAAGTTAACAATTAGCAAATAGGAAATGTGTTCATAATTAAGGAAATGCGCCTTTCTTTGATTATATACAATGATTGTACTCACCTCATCTTTAATTTTTTTTTTAGTAAAAAAATGAAAAAAACAAGTTCTTTAAGAGAGAGGTGAGTGTTTTATTCACTGGGTTTATCAAAGCATACAATGTTATTATTAAAAAAATATTTACTGCATATCATCTTACTTTAATAAAGAATTAAATACCGATCCCGGTAATAAAATTATTACCAAGTCAAATATTACTGCTCAAATATTCGAAATTATTCTCAAGTAAGCCTTAATATATAAAATAATTTAATTGTATTTTTGTATGATATATATTAAGTTGAATAATTTCAATAATTTTTATATATTTATAGGGGAATTAATGATACAGAAAATATGGATACCAGAACTATGTATGATTTGATGGTTGTCACTAATGAGCTGGAGTTTGAGGAATTATCCAAGAAATTAGAAAATCATCTTATCCAATCTAAGGCTTCTGGGTTAAGAACTCATTTCGCCTTTATTTATCATGCGATTTTTAAACATAAATTTAAAAATTTGGAAAATTTTTGTAATAATATTATTGTAAAACAACCAAGAATTATTTTTGAATTCGCAGAATTCTCTTCTCTTTATGAATCTGCTCTAATGTCAATTTTAAAATGCGATGACCTACAGATGAATGAAAAAGAAATTTGGGAATATGTAATTAAGTGGGGAATAGCACAAAATCCTACTTTACCCGAGAAAATGGAAGAATGATCTGACAAAACATTATGACTTTAAAAGCAACTTTACAACAGTGCTTACCACTTATTCGTTATCTTCACATTTCAAGATCAGATGTCATGAATAAAGTCAAGCCATATAATAAAATTCTTGATGAACAATTGTGGAATGATTTGAAGCAACATCTTATACTGCCAGATCACCAGCAAAATCCATTATCCTTTCACAAAGGGCTTTAAAAGAATTACCAGCAAAAGTAATTGAATTATTTTCAACTATAATCAATGAAGAACATGTATCACTGATTTCATCAAGGATTGATTATCAACAAACAAGCTATTCTTTAACAAATAATCCATATGTTTTTCAATTACTTCTTTGAGGTAGTAAAGATGGATTTGCTCCAAGAACTTTTTGGAATATTTGCAATAGACATAATAATATTGGAATTGCTAAAGTTGAAGGAACAAACGAAATCATTGGTGGATTTAATCCCTTAGCCCGGAACAAAACAAAAGAGGGGTGGGTAAAAACAAATAAGAGTTTTATATTTTCATTTAAAGGTGGTAATATTCAAAATTCAATTCTTAGTGAAGTTAAAAATGAAACTTATACTGTAAGTTATCCTTATTACAATAAAAGATGATTATGGCCCAACATTTGGGGAATATGAATTCATGATGAGATCAGATGTATCCGATTTTACTCAAGATAAGAAAAATCGATGTTATAGTTATGATTCCTCAAAAGAAAAAAGTATTTATTAAATTAATAATACCATATTAAATTATCAAATTCCAAATAGACTCACTATATTAAATCTTGAATTGGAATTAATAGAAGATTGTACAATAGTAAAATTTATTTGATAAATTAATTTATACTTTAACAATTAAGCTAAATTATTTAGAGAAGAGAATGATCAAGAATATAACTTCATTTGAAACAATAAATATTATTGTCATTTAAAATATATTAAATTAATAGACAATTTATTAATTAAATTAAATAATTTTAGATAAGAATTTGAAGTTTATAAACTATTATTGTTGCAGCTGAAATCACAATTACATCATTTGCAATCTGGAAACAATAAGAGAAAAAACAAGATCAAATTTATATATCCTAATTCTCTGTAAATACAATAATTCATTTATGTTTTCTAAATGAAAATTATTTATTAAAAAATCAAAAAAAAAATCATTTAACATCAAACCTTTAAGGCAATAAAACAATGAAACAAAATATAAATAAATTACTTAATCAACTATTATTTTAATATCATTAAAATAATTATTAATAATTTAAAGTTAGAATCATATGACCGAACCACTTGATAATAGTATAGTATAAAGATGATATATAATAATAATAATATAATATAATTTACAAATTTTTTCAATAAATAAATTCTGATTTGTGCTGATTATTATCTACCATTTTATTTCCTATATTTGTCATTCAGAATTTTAACAATTCCGATTGATAGTGAATGACTGCCAATCGGAAATAGCTTTCAGTAAAAAAAAAAAGTAGACTTTCAGCCAGTGGTAGTTTACCTCTCCCTAGATACATGCATTCATTCTATTGTTCTATTATTATGGGTATACGTACTGTATATGTTTATGGTAAAATTTGGTGCATCTAGTAATTAATTTATTACTAAATTAAAAAAATGATTTCTTATTCTTTGTTCCTTATAAATTCGATCAATATCTTTTTTTGGATTTTTCTATGACGCGGTCACGAAACCCTAATAATACATATATTCGATCACTTATTATTGATGTAAAGTTAATCAAGATTTACTTTAACGTAATATCATTATTTAGATTTATGAATTTTGTTTATTCCATTTTGTTTTTTTGAAACTTCGCCAAATTTTTTAATATACAATTTTTATTAATAAAAAATAACATGATTTACAATACAATTTTTCGTTATATTTCGGAACACACAAAGTTACAATGCTTTTTACGAAACAGAAATTTTACTTAATTTTCATTATTAAACTATTTTATTAGAAATAATACTTCATTTTTTTTTATTATGTCATAAATGACCTTTTAATTCTTCCGATTCATTCGATCTATTCAATTTATTCTACCGTGGGCAGAAAATTACATGAAAATTAAATCCTAAATATTCTTCCAAAAAAAATTATTCTATACTATAATATTCTAAATATAAAAACAACATGAAAAGTATGCTCAGGTCTTATTCTTAAAGACCAAAATTCATTCTTCCATTATATTGGTACAGGTTTTAAACCACTTTTGAATATGGAGCTGAGAAAAAAAGAATTTTGTTTGCACAAGAAATTGGTAAAAAAATTTATTGTGAATGGCAACATCAAAATATTCAGGACTATTAAATCCGGGAGGAAAAATCTTTCCGCGGTCTATTCAGACAATTAAAGCATGTCGACTTAAAAATTTGAAGTTGTCATTTTTCCTTTCCTTTCTCTTCTTTTCAAGATTTATAATATGTGTATTAATATGTATTATTTACGAATAAAAAAATTTTTTTTTTAAAGAAAAGAATAGCAAACAATTTTTTCTTCTTTATGAGACAACCTACAAATCTTAAAGAAAATATAATTTTTCTGAAAGTTTAGTTTAGGGTTGTGCAACGTTCATTCTTATTTGTAAGAAAATATCATAAAGAATATAAGTATAAAATATTATAAAATATAGTGTACAGATAAAGGTTTTTTTTTAGAAGTATTGTAATAATGAGACGTTTTTTTTTTTTTATCAAAAAAATTAATAATATTTATAATAATTTATAATTTAATAATTATAAACTTCTTGGCCTTCTATAGCTGATTTTAAAGAAAAAGTTTTATATGATATTAAAGTTCAAATTATTTGTAGTATTATATAAAAAAGAAATGTATCTTCGCATTATTAGTCTAATAATAGTAGTAAAAAAAAAGGAGAGATTTCAATAACTTATTATTATTTATTATTATTTATTGCTAGATGTGATTAATATTTCTGAAATAGTTATATTATGATCACGTGATAAAACAATATAATATGTTGTGTTATCGGATTTATACAGATTAGTAATGGTTGAAATTTCTATATNAAAGAATAGCAAACAATTTTTTCTTCTTTATGAGACAACCTACAAATCTTAAAGAAAATATAATTTTTCTGAAAGTTTAGTTTAGGGTTGTGCAACGTTCATTCTTATTTGTAAGAAAATATCATAAAGAATATAAGTATAAAATATTATAAAATATAGTGTACAGATAAAGGTTTTTTTTTAGAAGTATTGTAATAATGAGACGTTTTTTTTTTTTTATCAAAAAAATTAATAATATTTATAATAATTTATAATTTAATAATTATAAACTTCTTGGCCTTCTATAGCTGATTTTAAAGAAAAAGTTTTATATGATATTAAAGTTCAAATTATTTGTAGTATTATATAAAAAAGAAATGTATCTTCGCATTATTAGTCTAATAATAGTAGTAAAAAAAAAGGAGAGATTTCAATAACTTATTATTATTTATTATTATTTATTGCTAGATGTGATTAATATTTCTGAAATAGTTATATTATGATCACGTGATAAAACAATATAATATGTTGTGTTATCGGATTTATACAGATTAGTAATGGTTGAAATTTCTATATATACTAAAATTTTTTATTTCATCGTTACACTAAAAATCCAACAAACAAATGATGTTCAATTCTCCTTATTCGCCTGCATTTATTATTTATTTCATATAAAAATAATTTACACCTCGACTAACACGAATGAATAAATACACCAGAGTAACAACAATAAATTCGAAAAGAAAAATAATCATATCATATAATCGTAATCCATAATTTAAATAATTTCCATTTGATTCTAACTCAAATGAATAAATTCGAAAAGAAAAATAATCATATCATGTAATCGTAATGCATAATCTAAATAATTTAAATCGAATGTTCTATATTATAAGCGTAATAATGAAAATACAATAAAGAAAGCATAGAATGATTCATGAAATTTAATAACGTTAAAAGTTTCGTTATTAATAAAAACTTGTATGAAAAAGTGCTCATCTTTCATATTTTATGTTTAATAAAAAGTTTCGATATAGTTCCAAATAAAAGAAGAAAGCTCATTAATTTTAATATTAAAAATTATAATGAGTTTTAACTCTTCGTGACAAATCAATATACTCTAATTTTTCTTGATTAGTAGACTCTTTCCACAAGTAACTCGCTACACCGGCGATTATCATTTTATTATTTTCGCCTAATCGCTTGCACTCTTTAGAGACCAAAATTCTGCACAACATATATCCGTGACAATTTTTGGGACTTCGAAAAGGCCTTTTGGAATTGAAAAGAAGGATAACTTCTTCAATTGATAATGATGGAGGAAAGATTAATGTTCTGTTTATATTAGCGAGGAGGTTATTTAAGTCGTTCATTTGATATTTTTTATGAAATTATTTTTGTTTTTTGAATAAGAAACAATTGGTCTTATAATTTTAAATATCGAATAAAGAATAAAAATTAATTTTGAATAGACAAAATCTTTATTATCGGAAAGATTTTTTCAAGCACTTAAATATGTAATTTTTCAACTGAGGTCAATAATACTTGACAACAGACGAAATAAATATAATGCAGTCTTCGAACCACTAAAGGTGTAAAGATATTACGCAATTCGGTAACCCCTTTTTTATAACATTTATAAATGATGATGTTTACGATGTATGTTCAGGAGATAATAATGAGGCGAATCAAATTTACGATTTATAATAATAACAAGTAAATTTCCGGTGGCTTGAATAAATTGGAATAGTTTTCTTGATTAGGGAATAAAAATAATTCGTTTTTACATGCAAAATACACTTGTAGAAAAAAGTTTTATGAAAAAATTATTTGAATTTGTCATTTTGTTACAATTTAATTAATCACAATCATAAACAAAAAATAAATATTAATATTATAATAATAATCAATTTATAGAATAGAATGTATATAATATTTATGTATAATAGACAAAAGGATAATTTATACCATTTTAAATATTTCAATATTATTATTTTGATATTGTATGATATGACTTTTACATATTTCCTTTTGTAGTTAATGCTCTCCGTATATTAAATAGGTTCTACATTTATTAAAGATCTTTAATTTAACTTCAATGGCACATTATATACATCATCATTTTTAGCTTTAATATATCAGACGTAAATAAAATAATTAAAAGAAAACCCGGGAAAAGAATAATTATTAATGATTTTAAACGGTTAGACAAACTTTATTATTCAAATTGTCATGTAATCATTGACTCCCTTTTCTTACGATTTAATACTAGTTCATGTAAACAAAGAATATTTGATCAATTTCATTAATTATTGGTTTATTGATTTATTTTATTATTACAATGATAACTGGACAATCTTTCTATATATTCATAATTTAGATAAAATGAATAGTAATCTCCACCAGCGGAAATTACAGTGTGGAAAAATTGGAATTTGTCACACGTCAATCAGATCTGTGCCACCTTAACAAATATACTTATGGCTACGCATGACACCAACACCAACATCATCCCACGAAATGTCTGTTTTAAATAAAAAAACGTCTCATGAAACTTATTATATACGGTATTCATTACGCTAAAGAACTATATAAATTCCACTATCCACTATTTATGATAATATCAAAAAAATAAAAAAGACTGGTACGATAAAACATGCTGGAGGGGATAGAACTATTGGAAGACATCTTGCAGGCCTTGGGTATCTAAAAAAACTTCCTAAAGAAACACCAATGTACGGCAAGCTCATCTTCGAAATTGCCGGGGTGCATACCAACACCGTGAGCAACGAAAGCCATATTACTGTTATACGCTAAAAAAGTAGTTTTAGGTTTGATATTGTAATAATAATACAATCCTTAAACCGAACAATTACTCCACTACCTTTTGAGTCCCACAATAGGTTCATTGATAAACTAAATTTTCAAGTTGTTCTGGTTTTGAACCATAAGACCACACAGAGGAAGGGTCCTGTATTGAGAAATTTGCACCCAGCGACCATGTTAAAGGAGATGGACATGTCATGATGGATTATTTTCATTACGGAAAAATGTTTTATTAACGGAATTAAAAAGAGATGAATTTATAAATAATATGCAAATAATAAGATGCAACAGTAGGCAAATATATATCACGGGAAAAAAAATCGAAATTGAATAGATTAATTATTATTGTACTTCTCAGGAACCACCCCCAGAAATTCTTTGTACACTAAAAATAATAAAATAATACTTTATTAGCAAAACTTTAAATCATAGGTCGATTATGATCAATTAAATTTTCTTGTGCTCATTAAACGTAATTAGTAAGTTCTGAGTTACAAGTTGGAGTTTGAGGAATTGTCTTTAGAATTGGAAATCATCTTAATGAATCCAAAGCTTTTTGGTTAAGAACTCAATTCACTTTTATTTATTATTTTCGAATCTGCAGAATTCATTTCTCTTCCTAAATCTACTTTAGTATCAATTTTAAATCGAGATGACCTACAGATGAAAGAATCGGAAATTTGGGATTATTTAATTAAGTGGGGAACTTCACGGAATCCTACTTTACCCGAGAAATTGGAAGAATGGTCTGACGAAAATTTTATGACTTTAAAAACAACCGTACAACAATGTTTACCGCTTATTCATTATTTTCACGTTCCAAGTTCGGATAAAATTAAGCCATATAAAAAAATTCTTGATAAATTTGCTTCCGGATCGACCAATAACATATAAAATCCTTCCGCCAAGATTGATATTAAATGAAATATTTTCAACTATCATTAATAAAGAACATATAGCAAAGATTTCACCATGGATTGATAGTCGACGAATAAGTTATTCTTTAACAAATAATCCTTATGAATTGCAATTAATCCTTCGAGGCAGTAAAGATGGATTTGCTCCAAGAACGTTTTGGGACATTTGTGATGGACATGCTAATACAATTGTGATCACTAAAGTTGAAGGAACTAATGAAATTATTGGTGGATTTAATCCTTTAGCTTGGGATAAAACAAAAAGAGAACAAATAAAAGTTTTATATTTTCATTCAAGGATGGTAGTATCCAAAATTCAATTATCAGCAGACTTAAAAATAAAGATAGGGCCTTATGTTATTTTATTTATAAAGATATGATTGGTCCATGTTTTGGACATGAAGAATTCGTGATGTGTTCGGTTGCATCCAATTTTACTCAGGATAAGAAAAATCGGTGTTTTAATTCTATTTTTTATGAAAAATCTGATAGAACAACATCAGGCGTAAATTTCTGTAAATTTACGCCCCGAAAAGTTTCCTGATAACGATAGATTTTCTATTATAGATTATGAAGTATTTAAAGTTGTTAACAAATCCATTTTTTTTTACTTGGTTTAATTTATTATTTTTATAATAGATATATAAATTATTATACTTGTGTATGGTAAATAATTTTACATAATAAAGAATTGCTCAAAATTTATTTAATTATGAAATGTAAAATATAATCAAATTCGATTAAAGCAATTATATAATTACATTAATTAATTAATAATCAGAAAGTTCTGTTGCCAATCACAACTGTAGTTTTTTCCATGTTGCTTCAACTCAACTTATTTTCGTAAATTATATTTTACATAGGAATTAGAACTTCCAATTTACTGATTCGATATACAACAACTGATTAATCGACATGATTATTTTTTTGGCATTTAAAATTATTTTTGGTTGTGATGCTTTATTTATTTTGATTTTCAATTTATATAACTTATTTTTTAATGAAATTATTTTTAATAAATTTATCTATGTATAGGAATTTAAGCATTATATTACATTCAATTCATTACATTAAAGTTTGTACCTCGATCCCTTCTAAATTATAAAAAGAAATTTCAATTCAGAAAAAGTTATTTTAAAAAAAAGACATTCAAATTTTTAGAAAAGTTATCTCGAGACTTTTCAGAACTTCTTAATGATAAAGAAGAATACAATGTTATTATTGAAGTTTATCAAGAACAAAATTAAAAATATCAAAGCACAATAATTAATAAAAAAACAAATTATATACAGGCCTCGCTTGCAAAATTTCAAACATATATCCGGTTTAGTAATAGTTTTAATATTATTGCCATCATCATTGTTTTTATTAATTCCTTATTAATAAGATAGCCGAGCGCAGTGGAGTTTTTATTCGGTTCTTGATCAACTTCAACAATAACATTTTATACTTCCTTATCATTAAGAAGTTCTAAAAATTTAATGTCATTTTTTAAATAACCTTTTTTTAGAATTTTCTATAATTTTAGAGGTACAAGCTTTAATATAGTGGTTTATATTAAATAATATTTATGCACCAATCGTTACATCCGTAGAATAATTTTGGGAAATTAAATTTACGCATAATTGTTAGTTAGTGAGTATTTTAACTTAATTAAAATTTTAATATTCTTTCTGTGTGTGATGTGAGTCATAACGTTTCGTAAGGTTTCTTGTTTCATGTATACCAATACTCTATACAAACTTCGCGTTATTAAAGTGCGAGTAAAGTAGTATCACTCCTTCGCGCTGCCAAAGTGTGCGAATAATAATTAATTAAGTATAATTAATTTAATATATAAGACATTTAATTTAATAAATTTAATTTAATTTCTAACGTCTAAATGTCTTCATTATTTTGATATTTTTAAAATTTTATCTAAGCAAATTTATAAAAATAATAATTATAATTGTTAACAAAGAGAACCCAGGATCATATATAAATAATATTTTTATATTTTATTTCAGAAATGAAGAATATTCTACTATGGATGTGTACAAATGAAAAATTTGTAGGAATTGGTCTTGTATTTTAAATTAATCAAACAGGAAGTATTTTTATTACCGTATTCATTTTTTTAAATACTGCGATCATGCAATTTAGTTTAAAAAATTAATGCTTTATGCATGGTAGATATTATTGTGCAGTGTTAGAGGAAATGAGAAAGGTAAATTTAATTAATTTATTTTTTTTTATCATTGTTAAATAGCATATATAATAAATATAATATATTAAAATAAATTTATTAAAATAAGCTAAATTGTAAATAAAGTATCACGACCAAAAAGAAGAGAGTTTTAGATAAATACTGAAATAAAATAACAATTCAAATACACAAATATAATTCCTAATTATAAAAATAATAAATTAAATCTAGTAAAAAAAAAAATTAAGATTTTAGATAGATCTTTTAATAACTTTAAAAACTTCATAATCAATAATAGAAAATACATCATTAGTTGTTCTAATGGATTTTTTATAACGATTATGCGTAGAACTTCTACACCAACTTAGCTTATCTTGAGTAAAATTGGATACATTTGATCTCATCATGAATTCATCATATCCAAAATTTGGACCGTATTTATCTTTCAAAGGAGAATACCATAAAGCCTCATTTTCTTTTTTAATTCTGCTAAGAATTGAATTTTGGATATTACTATCTTTAAATGAAAATATAAAACTTTTATTTGTTTTCATATAACCGCTTTTTGTTTTATCCCAAGATAAAGGATTAAATCCACCGATAATTTCGTTTGTTTCTTTAACTTTAGTGACCACAATTGTGTTAGCATGTCCATGACAAATATTCCAAAATTTACTTGGAGCAAATCTATCGTTACTTCCACGAAGGATTAATTGAAATTCATATGGATCATTTATTAAAGAATAATTTGTTGTTTGTTTATCAATCCATGATGAAATCTTTGCCGCATGTTCTTTATTAATTATAGTCGAAAACGGTTCATTTGATCTTTCTGGTAATTCTTGAGTTAAAACCAATCTTGGTGGAAGGATAATGGATTCTATCATTTGCTCCGGAAGTATAAGATGTAACTTCAAATCATTCCACAATTGTTCATCAAGAATTTTATTATATGGCTTGACTTTATCCATGACATCTGATCTTGAAATGTGAAAATAACGAATAAGTGGTAAGCACTGTTGTAAAGTTGCTTTTAAAGTCATAAAATATTCGTCAGACCATTCTTCCAATTTCTTGGGTAAAGTAGGATTTCGTGCAGTTCCCCACTTAATAACATATTCCCAAATTTCTGATTCTTTCATCTGTAGGTCATCACGTTTTAAAATTGACACCAAAGCAGATTCATCAAGAGAAGTGAATTCTTCAGATTCAAAAATAATATTTGGATGTTTTACAATAATATCGTTACAAAATTTTTCTAAATTTTGAAATTTATGCTTAAAAATTGAATGATAAACAAAGGTGAAATGAGTTCTTAACCAAGAAGCTTTGGATTCAATAAGATGATTTTCCAATTCTACAGACAATTCCTCAAACTCCAACTCATTTGCAGCGATCATCAATTTAAACATAGTTTTTGTATCCATATTTTCGATATCAATAATTCCGCCGTAGATATATCTATAGAAAATTATTTTAATTTAATATATATCGTACAAAAATATTCTATTAAAATAATCTACATAAGTGCCTTACTTGTAAATAATTTCAAATATTTGTGCAGAAATACCCATTTTAGTAATAGTTTTAATATTATTATCGGGAACAATATTTGTTAATTCCTTATTAAAGTAGGATGAACGATAACGTAAGACAGCCGAGTGCGCAGTAAAGGTTTTTACATTTGATTCTTGATCAACTTCGACAATGACATTATATTCTTCCTTATCATTGAGAAGATCTGTAAAGTCTTGAGATAACTTGTCTAAAAATTTAAGTGTCATTTTTAAAGAGTAATTTTTAGAATTTTAATTTCTTTTTGTAATTTTAGAAGGGTTTGGGTACAAACTTTAATATAAAAAATGCTTACGCATCCATCGTTACATAATTTTACACAGAATTTCAGTGTAGTTGATTTATTGGTTTTGTAACGTGTAATGCTAAATATTTCACTAATTAATGATAAATAATTTTTAGAAAATAAATTGAGCACCACAACTGCAATTGTGATCATTTTATTTTAATTTAAGATCTTCAGCGCATGATATATTAATCATAATTTGTCGAAAACAATTATATTATTATTTTATTTTAAACTCTTTGATGTTTTTCTCTTCGATTGCCCTGTGAAAAATAAATGTTCAAGTATTCAAAAAATTATTCATCGTACAAAAATGAGTTGAACATAATTCTGATGCTTGAAAAAAAATTTCAAAGTTGTACAAATTTCGTTTGAAGCTTTTTCACTAATAATATGGATGTCTCGCGTGATCTGAAATTATAAAAAGAAATGATGTGAAATCAACACAATGTTTAATCCCAAATCAAATAAAATATAAATTACAGGATCTCTTTGTTCTGATGAGCTTTAATATATATCAATTAATCTCTCGAAACTATATTAAGTTAATAAACTAGTTAAATTACAACACTGGCATTTGACGATTTATTATCGAATTCTGCGTAAGTAGCAATTTTATTAATAACCTGGAAACGGAAACCGTTGAGTCCAGAACAAATATATTTTTATTTTAAGAAATTTACTCGACACGCGGCGTGATAAGAAACATATGATTGCTCAATTTTCACTGGTTTCTGGAAATATCATGTCTTTGTCCTCCAGACAATCCAGACAATTAAAGTATTGTACAACAATTATTGTTTTTATTGTTTCCAAAATTAGTTATGCGAAATTTAAATTGTACATAAAAAGAAATTTAAATTCTACAAAAAAGTTATTTCAAAAAAATAAAATGACATTTAAATTTTTAGAAAAGTTATCTCAAGACTTTTCAGAACTTCTTAATGATAAAAAAGAATGCAATGTTATTATTCAAGTTGATAAAGAACTAAATAAAAAAGATTTCACTTCGCACTCGGCCATCTTACGTTATCGTTCGTCTTATTTTAATAAGGAATTAACAAATATTCTTCCCGATGATAATCATATTAAAACTATCACTAAACCGAATATTTCTGCTCAATTATTTGAAATTATTATAAAGTAAGACCTTTAAATAATAATTTAATTATTAAGTATTTTTAATGTAATATATAAATAATATAAATGGAAATTTTACAGATATATTTATTGCGGAATTATTGATTCAGAAAATATGGATGCTAGAACTATGTACGAATTAATGATTGTTGTTAACGAATTGGAGTTTGAAGAATTATCTAAGAAATTAGAAGATTATCTTATTGAATCTAAAGCCGCATGGTTAAGAACTCATTTTTCATTTGTTTATTATCATACGATTTTTAAAAATTACAAGTTTAAAAATTTAAAAAAATTTTGTAATAATATTATTGTAAAACATCCAAATATTATTTTTGAATCCGCTGAATTTACTACTCTTCATGAATCTGCTTTAGTTTCTGTCTTAAAACGCGATGACTTACATATGAAAGAATCGGAAATTTGGGATTACGTAATTGAGTGGGGAATTGCACAAAATCCCATGTTACCCAGGAAATTGGAAGAATGGTCTCACGAAGATTTTATGACTTTAAAAGCAACTTTACAACAGTGCTTACCACTTATTCGTTATTTTCACATTTCAATTCAAGATTTGATCCCATTTTATAAAATTCTTGATAAACAATTATGGGATGATTTGTTAAAACATTTTATAATTCCAGATCAACCAGTAAATTCCATTATTCGTCCACCAAGATTGGTTTTAGCTAAAGAATTAATAGAACCTGTAAATGAATCATTTTCAACAATAATTAACGAAGAACATTCAGCAATGATTTCATCATGGATTGATAAACGAACAACAAATTATTTCTCATCAAACAATCCCTATGAATTTCAATTAATTCTTCGAGGAAGTAAAGATGGATTTGCTCCAATAACTTTTTGGGATATTTGTCATGGGCATGCTAATACAATTGTGGTCACTAAAGTTGAAGGAACAGACGAAATAATTGGTGGATTTAATCCCTTAGCTTGGGATAAAACAAAAGAGGGGTGGGTGAAAACAAATAAGAGTTTCATATTTTCATTTAAAGAGGATAATATTCAAAATTCAATCCTTAGTAAAGTTAAAAAAGAAAATAATGCTTTATGGTATTCCTATTTAAAGGATAAATATGGTCCAAATTTTGGATATTATGAATTCGTCTTGAATTCAGATGTATCTAATTTTACTCGGGATAAACAAAATCGTTGCTGGCATATGGGTTTTAGTGGTAATTACAAAAAACCTATTAGAACAACTGACAATGGATTTTCTATTATAGATTATGAAGTATTTAAATTAGTTAAAAGATCCATTTAAAATCTTTTTTTTTTATTATTTGGTTTAATTTATTATTATTTTTATAAGGAAGAATCGACCATGAATAAATTTAATTTATTGATTAAATTAAATAATTTTAATAATTATTATTTTACAGTATTATTGTTAAATTCATAAAATAAATTATCTTATCATTAATAGTTTAGTTATTGTAACTATGCGCGCATGCGAAGGTATTTTAGTCGCACTTTAATTACACGAAAGAACGTATAAAATATAGGATAAAGAAATGATTGAGTGAGAATAAGGTAAACGCATTATTAGAATAGTAATTTCCCGAGACAACTGAAGACATGTTCATATTTTTTAATATAATTGATAATTTTCATAAAAATAAATTTTTATTAGATTTAAATTTTCGAAAAAAAAAGACGACTATATTGAAATAAAAATAAATCTAAATGGTATTTTTTTTTATATAACGAAAGGTACGTATTTGCGATGATCATTAAATATATATAATTAAATATATTCATCATAGTCTTTCTAAAATAATAAAATAATTAAGAATAATATCGATATTATTCTTTACTGAAGATTTTGAATCATATGATATTAATGATTTTGATTGGTTAATGCGTTCACCTGATCAATGTATTTTATGCACTTAAAATTGAATGTATTTAATAATTTCGAAATTATATGTGTGTAAATTTAGTAGTAGGGTAGAAGCCATGTCCAAAATGTTTGAAATCATTGATAAAATAGATTCTCTTAAAAATCGATACCAACCATAAAGATTGAAAATGAGAAACATAAAGAAAGGAACTTCTTATTTGAAGATATTATAAGGGGACTTGTACCCAGAGACCTAAACAAAAACGCTAATAAGAGACGCTCCTATCGTCAGGAAAGCTATTTTAACACATGTGGAAATTTCATATTCAATTGGGAACATGCTGGAAAGAAAGAATAGATAGATAAATATAATTAAAAATCTCAAAATAGACAAAAAGGAAAAAGGGAGAAACTATAAATTTATTATTTAAAAATAATAAATTTTTACTAAGTTAGATCTAAATGTTATATTTATACTGTTCGTTTAAAATTAAAAATCTAAATGTCTTTGCTACTATTTCTCCCTTTTTTTCCTTTTCGTTTATTTTGGTATTTAATTTTTTTGTCAATACCATTTTCTTCTTCCCATTATCTATTCTTTCTTTCTGGCATGTTCACAATTGAATCTGGAATTTCCATATGCTTGTTAAAATAGCTTTTTTGAAGATAGGAGCATTATAATATCTTCAAATGAGAATATTCTTTCTTTATATTTGATGGTATTAATTTTCAAGAGAGTATATTTTATCATCTATTTCAAACATTTTGGACGTGGCTTATACCTGCTACTAAATTTACACACATCTGTATTTTCGAAATTATTTGTGATTCTTTACTCGCACCTTTATTTTTGAAATCATTTGTGATTCTTATTATTGAAAGGAAACATCAATAATTTATCAATTCATCCAATTCATCATGAATTTTATATATTCAATCTCGAAACTACTAATTATATTATTATAAAATTTACATGCACGCAAATATGGCTATGATAAATATATATATTATTATATGTATTATTTAATTATGTATTTTATGATCATTTCTCACAATCGTTTTATGAGATAGATTTAAATCGTTGTATTTTTCTAATAAAAAATTATTTTTACTATTTATTTTTATATCATTCATCATTCATAACATAAAACATTTTTTATTTTTTAAGAAGCATGCACACATACACCCACACATTTGTCATATTTTTTTTTTTTGTTTTTTACAAAATATATTTTTCAACTTATATTTGAAAAAAATAATCCAAATTCAAATTTTGAAAAAAAGATACATATATATATACAAGAGAGATATATATATAATGAGGGACATATTAATTCTAATAAAAATTCCAAATTTTTCTACCAGACAAATTAACAATTCTATCAGTTATCAGTTACGACAAAAGAATTTTGCACTTTTCACTTTTGCTATTCCTAATTCCCTGCAAACTTTGTTACACTCGTGATTTGCTAAGAATCTTTTTTCAATTCCTTTTTTGCCAAGATTTGTCCTTCCGAATCTCATGGGATCGATACAATGGATCGCCGGGTCAGTTAATAAAAACCTATTAGTAAGTTCAATTCCTTGAAGATCACAAATCATTAAATATCCTTCAGTGTGCACATATGTAAAATGTGCAAATGCCTCGAGGGTAGGGTGAAATTCTATAATTACCCCACTATTTGCATTGAACCGCTTAAACTTTGCATTAAGTTCCGGCTCTATAACATAATAACGAGTTCTGTTGTCAATGAAAGCACGCACAACTTTTGCTTCAAGGAAATCCACAAGGGGGATATTTTTTTTTCTTGCAATTGAATTAAATTTTTTAGAAAGATAACCCGTTACGGTAGAGATTTCTACAGCCTCAAGATACTTTTCAAAAGAATTTTCCGATTTATCATGAGAATATTCTTTCATCACCATTTTTTGGGATGGATCGCTCGTGGTATCAATGGCAAAATAAGCATGTTTTTCAACACCGGCAGAAAATGGATGTGGTGCAATCTTGAAGTAAAATTCCCTAGAAAAGTGATTCTTTTTGTTAAAGTATCTTTGATCTTTAAGTTCATATAGAGTTTCAGGCATATTATAACCTAAAATGACCCCTTTTTGTTGTGGAAGACAGTCCCAATTGGGAACCTCTGGATTTAGGTCTTTTCTTTGTTTGGAAGAATTTGTACTCCCAATGGAACTGGCTAGCGTAACAGAAGTCATAATAGATGAAATGGTTGCCTAAACAAATTTATTGATTAAATCAATTAGATCTCCCCCTAAAAGATCAAATACTGGAAATTCGCCAATGATACTACGAAATACTTGAATCATCGTATCAGTTTCTTGCGTAATTTTTCCAAAAAAATAATGAATTTCTTTTGATTGCATTTTTTCGAATACACTCTCTGCTGTTAATCCATTTGGGTCGCCATCTGGATATTTATCAACGCCATTATAAAAACGGCGACCATGTGGTGGATAATCACCAATGTGGAAAATAACTCGAGTACCATCGTGCCAGGTCATTTTGGTTATAGCTGCATGGAGACCTCCAAGAACATCTTCTGGTGAATCACCACCACCACTGGCTGTGACAGAATCTAAATTTTTTCTGAATTTCTGATACGAGTTTGTAAAATCAAAAATTTGTAGACGGGGGGCTTTCTTACTGTAAATGTCGCGGTAATCGCGGTAGCCACAAAAACCGACCTGAACTCTAATACATGGGTTTGTATTTTTAATATATTCCGTCACTCGCAAAATACAATCTTTGGCAGCATCGATGTGATCCGACATAGAACCTTAATAAAATTGGAAGGTAAGTAAGGAACCTCAAAGGCAAAAGTTCTCAAATAATTCAGAATATACTGACCAGTGCAGTCTAAAACGTAACAAATATCAACTTTCATTGTGCGTTCAATATTTGCAAGTGTTTTAGATATGGCCACTTCTCGTTTATTTGTAATTACTTCCCTTTTGTTGACTCTAGTAGTATCATTGGAATAGGTAGTGGATAGTTTCAGTCCATCAAAATCTCTCAAAAACGTGGAAGAAAGAGAGGAAACAGATGTATTGGTGGTGGCAGAAGTTGCATTGGTAATTGTTTCTCGTTTTTCGGCAGAATCTTTTGAAAAGATTTTTCCAAATTTTTTTTTCATTTTTTTTTCTCAGAGTTATCTCTGGAATGTTCGAATCAAATAATATTAATAAAGTAGTGCAGCGTCGATCATGTAATTGCGTAATCTATACCTCAGATCTCGTGATGATATTGGTTAAGACATTTAATATATTTTGTGAAGGTTAATCATCAGTCAGTAAGAGCATCCTTGAAAATAAGATCCGGGCCCAAACAATGATGAAAAAAAATTAAATATTAATTTAGGTATCAATTATTTTTAAAATTTAGGAATCGATTTTTCTTTCAGATGATGGCGAGTGGGGTAGATTTTGTCTTTATTTACTATGTAATTTTTTATGAATAAAGAGGAGACTCCGTTAAAAAAAATCAAATAAAAGATATATATTTAAATTTACCACGTACTTTCATATTGTATATTTAGATAATAAATTTGAATAAGAAAGTATTTCAATAATGAAATATTACTCTCTGTACTAGATTAACGTATTCTAACTTTTCTAGTGGAATTTTTCCATAAATGAAAAGTGACTCGGTCTATATATAAGGATAGCATTAAATTCTCCAATTCCATTACAACGGAATAAATATATGGTCAACATAGGCTTAAAAAAGTTTAATACCTCCTCATCTTTTGGAGGTGGAGGTATATAATTTCTGTTAATGTTTGCCAAAGTTGTTCATTTTAAATATTTTATATAAAAATTGTTATAATTTTAAAAGAATAGAGGAATTGAATAATATTTAAATTTTCTAATCAGCTTCCAGTTAATAAATAATTAGTCTCGTCTTTATATAACTTTTTATTTAAATTATAATAATAAGAATAATAAAAATAAATAAATAAAATAATATCTCAAATATTAATTCATGCAATCAAGACAGTTTTTTTTAATATATGTATTTTGTATTTTTTTTCGTTAATAATCAAAAACCCTAGATCCTAGTACCGAGTTTAAAATAATAATAATAATTATTATTATTATTATATTTCTCTTTATTTTATTTTATTATTTTGTTTATTTTATGTTATTTTAGATTAAAAAAAGTATATTTAGTATATTTTCAGATTAAAATTTTTTTGAAAGTAACATGGTCTTCTATCGTTTAGAAATCGATATGTGAATAATTTAATTGTTACCTGATTTCTAAATGACATTTAATGATCTCAGCTATAACAATAATATTTATTGTTCAATCATATTCTTATGCAAAATTTATTTAATTAAATTAATTTTTTGTTAATTAATTAAATTTAGTAAATTTCGCTAATTATTAAAATTAAAAGTTCGGATGTTATAAAGTCAAGCCATATAAGAAATTCTTGATGAACAATTATGAAAGAACACCTTTTGCTTCCGGATCAAACCAGTAAAATCAATTATCTTTCCACCAAGATTTAACTCAAGAATTACCAGCAAGAATAAATGAACCATTTTCAACCTTTAGTTAATGAAAAACATACAGCAATGTTTTCATCATGGATTAACAAGTTATTCTTTAAGAAATCATCCATTTGAATTTCAATTAATTCTTCGAGGATTTGCTCCAAGAACGTTTTGGGACATTTGTCATGGCATGCTAATACAAATTGTGGTCACTAAAGTCAAAGGAACCAAAGAAATTATTTGTGGATTTAATCCTTTAGCTTAGGATAAGCCAAAATATGGTTATATTAATCATTTAAAGATGATAACATCAAAAATTTAATTCTTAGCAAAGTTAAAAATCAATAGAGCTAATATTTTGGACATGATAAATTCGCGATGTATTCAAGATAAGCAAAATTGGTGTTATAGTTCTACTTGTTACGAAAAATCTATTAAACGAAGATAGATTTTCTATTATAGATTATGAAGTATTTAAAGTTGTTAACAAATCCATCTAAAATCTTATTTTTTTACTTGGTTTGATTTATCCAATTAATTCGTTTGTCTATATGTCTGATATCTTAATATTGATTATATCAATTATCAAATAATTATTTAATTAAAATTAATATTAATATTTCTGTTGTTCGATAGTATTCAACTTAACATTAATTTTCGTAAATTAAAATTTAAAAATCAAATTGCAATTATTTTACGTGAAAAAAAATATGATATCTGAAATGTTTATTTAGGCTTACAGTTTACTTATTCAGATAGATCAATTATTTTAAATGCAGTATGCAGTAAGTTGAAGACATTGGATTCTGCTGTAAATTTTCCAGTATTAAAAATAAAGTAAATTAAATTAAAAAATTTTAGATATTGTAAAATAAATGAATACGATAATAGATATAAACCAAGTAATAAATAATGGAAATAAAAATAAATTTTGATTACAATAAAATACAAGACCAGTTCATTTGCACCATCCATAGTAGAATATTCTTTAGTCCTAAATATGAAACCATTTTAAATTAATTACGATAAACACTTATAATTATTATAGATATTTATATTTTTTAAAAAAAATTAACTTATCAAATCCCTGACTTTTAAAAATATCAAATTAAATGGTAATTTATTAGTCATTTGACAATTCATCACCAAATAGTTAAAATTGCAGGTTTACAGTACAATGTTGTCCCCGTGAGTCATCCAAAATTATTATTCGGATGTAACGTTGCATTTAATAAAAATCCGATTTATTAAAATTTGTACCTCAAAATTTTCTTAAATTAACAAAAAGAAATTTAAATTCTAAAAAAAAATGACATTTAAATTTTTAGAAAAGTTATCTCAAGACTTTACAGAACTTCTTAATGATAAAGAAGATTATAATGTTGTTATTGTTGTTGATCAAGAACAAAATAAAAAAACCTTCACTGCGCATTCGGCTGTCTTACGTTACCGTTCATCGTATTTTAATAAAGAATTAGCAAATACAATTCCCAATGATGATAATAATAATATCAAAACTATTACTAAACCGGATATTTCTTCTCAAATGTTTGAAATTATTCTCAAGTAAGACTTTTATAATTTGTTTTTAATTTAATTATTATGCTTTAAAATATGAAATTTTAAATTAAAATAAATGACAATTTGAATAATTTTATATAGATATATCTACGGTGGAATTATTGATACAGAAAATGTGGATACCAAAACTTTGTTTGAACTGATAATTGCTGCTAATAAGTTGGAATTTGAGGAATTATTCGAGAAATTAGAAAATCATCTTATTGAATCCAAAGCTTCTTGGTTAAGAACTCATTTTTCCTTTGTTTATCATTCAATTTTTAAACATAACAAGTTTCAAAATTTAAAAATTTTTTGTAATGATATTATTGCGAAATATCCGAATCTCATTTTCGAATCTACAGAATTCACTTCTCTTCCCGAATCTGCTTTAGTATCGATTTTAAATCGAGATGACTTACAGATGAAAGAATCGGAAATTTGGGATTATTTAATTAAGTGGGGAATTTCACGGAATCCTACCTTGCCCGAAAAATTGGAAGAATGGTCAGACGAAAATTTTACGACTTTAAAAACAACCGTACAACAATGTTTACCGCTTATTCGTTACTTTCACGTTTCAAGTTCAGATGTTATGGATAAAATCAAGCCATATAAGAAAATTCTTGATAAACAATTATGGAATGATTTGAAACAATACCTTTTGCTTCCAGATCGACCAATAAAATATAAAATCCTTCCATCAAGATTAGTATTAACTCAAGAATTGCCAGCAAGAGTAAGTGAAATATTTTCAACTATCATTAATGAAAAACATATAGCATTGATTTCATCATGGATTGAGAATCGAGCAACAAGTTATTCTCCAAGAAATAATCCTTATGAATTTCAATTAATCCTTCGAGGCAGTAAAGATGGATTTGCTCCAAGAACGTTTTGGGACATTTGTGATGGGCATGCTAATACAATTGTGATCACTAAAGTTAAAGGAACCAATGAAATTATTGGTGGATTTAATCCTTTAGCTTGGAATAAAGCAAAAAGTAGTTATATGAAAACAAATAAAAGTTTTATATTTTCATTTAAAGGGGGTAATATTCATAATTCAATTCTTAGCAGAGTTCAAAATTCAAAGTATGCTTTATATTATTCTAGTCTTAAAGATGAATTTGGTCCAATATTTGGACATTATGAATTCGAGATGTATTCAGGTGTATCTAATTTTACTCAAGACAAGCAAAATCAGTGTCATAGTTCTATTGATAATTGTTATGAAAAATCTATTAGAACAACTAATGATACATTTTCTATTATCGATTATGAAGTATTTAAAGTTGTTGATAAATCCATCTAAAATCTTATTTTTTACATAATTTATAATTAGAGATACAAAAACTATTCTATTTATGTCTTGGGAATTTTTTTATCTAATAAAAGATTTATCATAATGTAAAACACAATTAAATTCATTTGTCTATATATCTGATATATTGATGATATTGAAATTAATTCCATTGTTAAATAATAGCAATCTTTACTATAGTTTTTTTCATGCCATGTCACTTCAACCTAACACTAATTTTCGTAAATTAAAATTTTAAAATCAAATTGCCACGATTTTTCTGTTTTAAAAATGCTTTGACTTAATTGTCAATTATATTATTATTTTATGGTGTTTTGAGTTCAGTCAGGATCTCTGGACTTAAATATCGATTAATTGGATTACAATTAGCAATTTAATTATGTATAGATTTTTTATTTATTTTAAAAATTTGCTTAGATGAAATTTAACTAACTTTTCAAAAACATCAGACCATTAATTAAATTAAAATTATCAAATTAAATTTTTATATTTACATAATATTACTTTGGCAACGCGAAGTGTATACACGAAACGAGAAACCTAGCGAAATATCCACATCATACGCGTGTCACCTGAAAGATATTAAAACGATTTATTACCAAATACTGACCGTGTAAGTAATAAAAATTCTTAAAATTTGAACAAAAAAAGCAAAGATTTATGCGCATCGTCCGAAATTATTATACGGATGCAACGATTGGGCGCAGAATAAAAAACCTGATTACATTCACATCTGCTTGTACCTCAAATTCTACTTCTAAAAATTACAAAAAGAAATTTAAACTCTAAAAAAAAGATTTTTTTTTAAAAAAAAATGACATTTAAATTTTTAGAAAAGTTATCTCAAGACTTAACGGAACTTCTTAATGATAAAGAAGAATGTAATATNTATAGATTTTTTATTTATTTTAAAAATTTGCTTAGATGAAATTTAACTAACTTTTCAAAAACATCAGACCATTAATTAAATTAAAATTATCAAATTAAATTTTTATATTTACATAATATTACTTTGGCAACGCGAAGTGTATACACGAAACGAGAAACCTAGCGAAATATCCACATCATACGCGTGTCACCTGAAAGATATTAAAACGATTTATTACCAAATACTGACCGTGTAAGTAATAAAAATTCTTAAAATTTGAACAAAAAAAGCAAAGATTTATGCGCATCGTCCGAAATTATTATACGGATGCAACGATTGGGCGCAGAATAAAAAACCTGATTACATTCACATCTGCTTGTACCTCAAATTCTACTTCTAAAAATTACAAAAAGAAATTTAAACTCTAAAAAAAAGATTTTTTTTTAAAAAAAAATGACATTTAAATTTTTAGAAAAGTTATCTCAAGACTTAACGGAACTTCTTAATGATAAAGAAGAATGTAATATTGTTATTGAAGTTGATCAAGAACAAAATAAAAAAACCTTCACTGCGCACTCAGCTGTCTTGCGTTATCGTTCATCGTATTTTAATAAAGAATTAGCAAATACAATTCCCAATGATGATAATAATAATATCAAAACTATTACTAAACCGAATATTTCTTCTCAAATATTTGAAATTATACTCAAGTAAGGCTTTTAGAATTTGTTTTTAATTTAATTATTATGATTTAATATTTAATATATTATGTTCAAAATATTAAAATTAAAATAATTGACAATTTAAATAATTATGTAGATATATCTATGGCGGAATTATTGATGCCGAAAATATGGACACCAAAATTTTGTTTGAATTGTTGATTACTGTTAATAAGTTGGAGTTTGAGGAATTATCCGAAAAATTAGAAAATTTCTTTATTAAATCCAAAGCTTCTTGGATAAAAACTCATTTTTTCTTTGTTTATAATTCAATTTTTAAACACAACAAATTTCAAAATTTGGAAAATTTTTGTAATGATATTATTGCAAAACATCCAAACCTCATTTTCGAATCTACAGAATTCACTTCTCTTCCTGAATCCGCATTAGTCTCAATTTTAAATCGAGATGACCTACAGATGAAAGAATCGGAAATTTGGGACTATTTAATTAAGTGGGGAATTTCACGGAATCCTACTTTACCCGAGAAATTGGAAGAATGGTCTGACGAAAATTTTACGACTTTAAAAACAACCGTACAACAATGTTTACCACTTATTCGTTACTTTCACGTTTCAAGTTCAGATGTTATGGATAAAATTAAACCGTATAAGAAAATTCTTGGTAGACAATTATGGAATGATTTGAAACAATTTCTTTTGCTTCCAGATCGGCCAGTAAAATCTATTATCCTTCCACCAAGATTGGTATTAACTCAAGAATTACCAGCAAGAGTAAATGAACCATTTTCAACTATCATTAATGAAGAACATACAGCAATGTTTTCATCATGGATTGATAATCAACCAACAAGTTATTCATCAAGAAATAATCCTTATGAATTTCAATTAATCCTTCGAGGCAGTAAAGATGGATTTGCTCCAAGAACGTTTTGGGACATTTGTGATGGGCATGCTAATACAATTGTGATCACTAAAGTTGAAGGAACTAATGATATTATTGGTGGATTTAATCCTTTAGCTTGGGATAAAGCAAAAATTGGTGATGTGGATACAAATAAAAGTTTTATATTTTCATTTAAAGGGGGTAATATCCATAATTCAATTCTTAGCAGAGTTCAAAATTCAATGTGTGCTTTATGTTATCCTAGTTTTAAAGATGAATGTGGTCCATGTTTTGGATGTGATGAATTCGTAATGGTTTCGGATGTATCTGATTTTACTCAAGACAAGCTAAATCGGTGTTTTTCTTCTATTGAAAATTGTTATGAAGAATCTATTAGTACAGCTAATAATACATTTTCTATTATTGATTATGAAGTGTTTAAGGTTGTTAATAAATCCATCTAAAATCTTATTTTTTTTTTACTTTGTTTAGTTTATCATTTTTACAATTAGAGATACAAATATTAATCATTGTACCTGCGTATAAATTACTTTTATAAAATAAAGAATTGCTCATAAATAAATTCATTTATTAAATGATTTATCATAATGTAAAAAACAATTAAATCCGTTTGTCTATATATTTGAATTATAAAGTAATTATCTTATTAATAATCCTTTGTTAGATAGTACCAGGTTTTTTCCATGTCATTTCACTTAATATTAATTTTTTTTTTTTTTGTAATTAAAATTAAAATCAAATTGCAGCTATTTTACATGAAATGTATAAAATGTTTATTAGACTTGCAATTTACTTATTCAGATAGATCAACTATTTTATATACAGTATAATTGACATGATTTGTACTGTAAATTTTCAGTGTTAAAAAAATTCATGCTTTAATTTAATTTTCAATTATATTATTATTTTATTATATTTCAGTATTTATGTTTTGAGTTCAGACAGGGTCTCTCCGGTCCGATCGACTTAAATAGATAACAATTAGCAATTTAATTATGTATAGATTTTTGTATTTATTTTTTTTGAAATTTGAAATTCTCTCAGATAAAATTATACTTTCAAAAATATCAAAACTTGAAGACATTGGAAAATTATTAAATTAAATTTTTAATATTTAATATTACTAAATTAATAATGCGAAATTTGTGTATACACGGAATGACATACGCGCATCACAGCTACTAGCATTCAATTTATTACTGAATTATGTGTGTTAGTAAAATAATTAGAATCTACGTGCATTGTCCAAAATTATTATTTGGATGTAACGTTGCATTTAAATATAAAAAGTTTCCTTTTTAAAATTACAAAAAAGAAATTTAAATTTTTTTAAGAGTCATTTTAAAAGAAATAATTGGTGGATTTAATCCCTTAACTTGGGATAAAACAAAAGAGGGGTGAGTGAAAACAAAATATTTTCATTTAAAGATGATAATATCCAAAATTTAATTCTTAGCAGAGCTAAATTGGAGAGAGAGCTTTATCATATGCTAATAATAAAGATGAATTTGGTCCAATATTTGGACATGATGATTTTACTCAAGATAAGATAAGTCGGCTCGGTGTAATTGGCCTTTTACTAGTTGTTATGAAAAATTTATTAGAAGAACTGATGTTAGATTTTCTATTATAGATTATGAGTATTTAAGATAGTTAACAAATCCATCTAAAATCTTATTTTTTAATTTATCATTTTATAATTAAAGATATATAAGCTATTCTATTTATGTCTTGGGAATTTTTTTATCTAATAAAAATGATTTATTATAATATAAAACACAATTAAATTCATTTGTCTATATATCTGATATATTGATTATATTGAAATTAATTCCGTTGTTAGATAATAGCAATCTTTACTATAGTTTTTTTCATGCCATGTCACTTCAACCTAACATTAATTTTCGTAAATTAAATTTAAAAATCAAATTGACACATTTGTACAGGATATTTTTTTGTTTTAAAAATAAAAGTAAAGTGCTTTGACTTAATTGTCAATTATAGTGTTTTGGACTTAAATATCGATTAATTGGATTACAATTAGCAATTTAATTATATATAGATTTTTTATTTATTTTAAAAATTTGCTTAGATGAAATTTAACTAACTTTTCAAAAACATCAGACCATTAATTAAATTAAAATTATCAAATTAAATTTTTATATTTACATAATATTACTTTGGCAACGCGAAGTGTATACACGAAACGAGAAACCTAGCGAAATATCCACATCATACGCGTGTCACCTGAAAGATATTAAAACGATTTATTACCAAATACTGACCGTGTAAGTAATAAAATTTCTTAAAATTTGAACAAAAAAGCGAAGATTTATGCGCATCGTCCAAAATTATTATACGGATGTAACGATTGAATGCAGAATAAAAAACCTGATTACAGTTTGTACCTCAAAAAAATTACAAAAAGAAATTTAAACTCTAAAAAAAAATGACATTTAAATTTTTAGAAAAATTATCTCAAGACTTAACGGAACTTCTTAATGATAAAGAAGAATACAATGTTGTTATTGAAGTTGATCAAGAACAAAATAAAAAAACCTTCACTGCGCACTCGGCTGTCTTGCGTTATCGTTCATCGTATTTTAATAAAGAATTAGCAAATACAATTCCCAATGATGATAATAATAATATTAAAACTATTACTAAACCGAATATTTCTTCTCAAATATTTGAAATTATTCTCAAGTAAGGCTTTTAGAATTTGTTTTTAATTTAATTATTATGATTTAATATTTAATATATTATGTTCAAAATATTAAAATTAAAATAATTGATAATCTAAATAATTATATAGATATATCTATGGCGGAATTATTGATGCCGAAAATATGGACACCAAAATTTTGTTTGAATTGTTGATTGCTGTTAATAAGTTGGAGTTTGAGGAATTATCCGAAAAATTAAAAAATTTCTTTATTAAATCCAAAGCTTCTTGGATGAAAACTCATTTTTTCTTTGTTTATCATTCAATTTTTAAACATAACAAATTTCAAAATTTGGAAAATTTTTGTAACGATATTATTGCAAAACATCCAAACCTCATTTTCGAATCTACAGAATTCACTTCTCTTCCTGAATCCGCATTAGTCTCAATTTTAAATCGAGATGACTTACAGATGAAAGAATCGGAAATTTGGGATTATTTAATTAAGTGGGGAACTTCACGGAATCCTACTTTACCCGAGAAATTGGAAGAATGGTCTGAAGAAAATTTTACGACTTTAAAAACAACCGTACAACAATGTTTACCACTTATTCGTTACTTTCACGTTTCAAGTTCAGATGTTGTGGATAAAATTAAACCGTATAAGAAAATTCTTGGTAGACAATTATGGAATGATTTGAAACAATTTCTTTTGCTTCCAGATCGGCCAGTAAAATCTATTATCCTTCCACCAAGATTGGTATTAACTCAAGAATTACCAGCAAGAGTAAATGAACCATTTTCAACTATCATTAATGAAGAACATACAGCAATGTTTTCATCATGGATTGATTATCAACCAACAAGTTATTCATCAAGAAATAATCCTTATGAATTTAAATTAATCCTTCGAGGCAGTAAAGATGGATTTGCCCCAAGGACGTTTTGGAACATTTGTGATGGGCTTGCTAATACAATTGTGATCACTAAAGTTGAAGGAACTAATGATATTATTGGTGGATTTAATCCTTTAGCTTGGGATAAAGCAAAAATTGGTGATGTGGATACAAATAAAAGTTTTATATTTTCATTTAAAGGGGTAATATCCATAATTCAATTCTTAGCAGAGTTCAAATTTCAATTTATGCTTTATATTATTCTAGTTTTAAAGATGAATGTGGTCCATGTTTTGGATGTGAAGAATTCATAATGATTTCGAATGTATCTGATTTTACTCAAGACAAGCTAAATCAGTGTTATAGTTCTATTAATAATTGTTATGAAGAATCTATTAGTACAACTAATGATACATTTTCTATTATTGATTATGAAGTGTTTAAGGTTGTTAATAAATCCATCTAAAATCTTATTTTTTTTTTTACTTTGTTTAGTTTATCATTTTTACAATTAGAGATACAAATATTAATCATTGTACCCGCGTATAAATTATTTTTATAAAATAAAGAATTGCTCATAAATAAATTCATTTATTAAATGATTTATCATAATGTAAAAAACAATTAAATTCGTTTGTCTATATATTTGAATTATAAAGTAATTATCTAATTATGTTAATTAAAATTAATATTAATAATTCTTTGTTAGATAGTACCAGGTTTTTTCCATGTCATTTCACTTAATATTAATTTTTTTTGTAATTAAAATTAAAATCAAATTGCAACTATTTTACATGAAAAAAATATGATATATGAAATGTATAAAATGTTTATTAGACTTGCAATTTACTTATTCAGATAGATCAACTATTTTACATACAGTATAATTGACATGATTTGTACTGTAAATTTTCAGTGTTAAAAAAATTCATGCTTTAATTTAATTTTCAATAATATTATTATTTTATTATATTTCAGTATTTATGTTTGAGTTCAGACAGGGTCTCTCCAGTCCGATCGACTTAAATAGATAATTTAATTATGTATAGATTTTTGCATTTATTTTTTTTTTTGAAATTTGAAATTCTCCTAGATAAAATTATACTTTCAAAAATGTCAAAACTTGAAGACATTAGAAATTAAATTAAAATTATTAAAGTAAATTTTTAATATTTAATATTACTAAATTAATTATACCTATACTATCACTAAATTAAGTTAATTATTACTTCGCTCTACTCGCACTTTAATAATGCGAAATTTATACACGAAACAAGAAACCTAATGATCACATACGCGCATATTACTACTAGCATTTAACAATTTATTACTGAATTATGTGTAAGTAGTAAAATAATTAGAATCTACGTGCATTGTCCAAAATTATTATTTGGATGTAACGTTGCCGTTGCATTTAAATATAAAAAGTTTTCTTTTTAAATTACAAAAAGGAAATTTAAATTTTTTTAAGAGTCATTTTAAAAAGAAATAATTTAATCCCTTAACTTGGATAAAACAAAAGAGGGGTGGGTGAAAACAAATAAAAGTTTTATATTTTCATTTAAAGATGATAATATCCAAAATTCAATTCTTAGCAGAGCTAAAATTGGAGAGAGAGCTTTATCATATGCTAATAATATAATAAAGATGAATTTGGTCCAATATTTGGACATGATTTTTCTCAAGATAAGATAAGTCGGTTCGGTGTAATTGGCCTTTTACTAGTTGTTATGAAAAATTTATTAGAACAACTGATATTAGATTTTCTATTATAGATTATGAAGTATTTAAGATAGTTAACAAATCCATCTAAAATCTTATTTTTTAATTTATCATTTTATAATTAGAGATATATAAGCTATTCTATTTATGTCTTGGGAATTTTTTTATCTAATAAATGATTTATCATAATGTAAAACACAATTGTCTATATATCTGATATATTGATTATATTGAAATTAATTCCGTTGTTAGATAATAGCAATCCTTACTATAGTTTTTTTCATGTCATGTCACTTCAAACTAACATTAATTTTCGTAAATTAAAATTTAAAAATCAAATTGACACATTTGTACAGGATATTTTTCTGTTTTAAAAATAAAAGTAAAGTGCTTTGACTTAATTGTCAATTATATTATTATTTTATGGTGTTTTGAGTTCAGTCAAGATCTCTGGACTTAAATATCGATTAATTGGATTACAATTAGCAATTTAATTATGTATAGATTTTTTATTTATTTTAAAAATTTGCTTAGATGAAATTTAACTAACTTTTCGAAAACATCAGACCATTAATTAAATTAAAATTATCAAATTAAATTTTTATATTTACATAATATTGCGCTCACTTTGGCAACGCGAAATGTATACACGAAACGAGAAACCTAGCGAAATATCCACATCATACGCGTGTCACCTGAAAGATATTAAAATTTAAAAAGTTAAAAGAATACACTAACATTTAACGATTTATTACCAAATTCTGACTGTGGAAGTAATAAAAAATCTTAAAGCGAAGATTTATGCACATCGTCCAAAATTATTATACGGATGTAACGATTGAATGCAGAATAAAAAAAAACCTGATTACATTCACATCAGTTTGTACCTCAAATCCTACTTCTAAAAATTCAAAAAGAAATTTAAACTCTAAAAAAAAATGGCATTTAAATTTTTAGAAAAGTTATCTCAAGACTTAACGGAACTTCTTAATGATAAAGAAGAATGTAATATTGTTATTGAAGTTGATCAAGAACAAAATAAAAAAACCTTCACTGCGCACTCAGCTGTCTTGCGTTATCGTTCATCGTATTTTAATAAAGAATTAGCAAATACAATTCCCAATGATGATAATAATAATATTAAAACTATTACTAAACCGAATATTTCTTCTCAAATATTTGAAATTATACTCAAGTAAGGCTTTTAGAATTTGTTTTTAATTTAATTATTATGATTTAATATTTAATATATTATGTTCAAAATATTAATTGACAATTTAAATAATCATATAGATATATCTATGGCGGAATTATTGATACAGAAAATATGGATACGAGAACTATATACGATTTTATGGAGGTTGCTAACGAACTGGAGTTTGAAGAATTATCTGAGAAATTAGAAAATCATCTTATTGAATCCAAGGCTTCTTGGTTAAAAACTCATTTCACCTTTGTTTATCATTCAATTTTTAAAAATAACAAATTTCAAAATTTAAAAAATTTTTGTAATAATATTATTGCAAAGCATCCAAACCTCATTTTCGAATATACAGAATTCACTTCTCTTCCTGAATCCGCATTAGTCTCAATTTTAAATCGAGATGACCTACAGATGAAAGAATCGGAAATTTGGGATTATTTAATTAAGTGGGGAATTTCACGGAATCCTACCTTGCCCGAAAAATTGAAAGAATGGTCTGACGAAAATTTTATGACTTTAAAAACAACCGTACANCATTTAAATTTTTAGAAAAGTTATCTCAAGACTTAACGGAACTTCTTAATGATAAAGAAGAATGTAATATTGTTATTGAAGTTGATCAAGAACAAAATAAAAAAACCTTCACTGCGCACTCAGCTGTCTTGCGTTATCGTTCATCGTATTTTAATAAAGAATTAGCAAATACAATTCCCAATGATGATAATAATAATATTAAAACTATTACTAAACCGAATATTTCTTCTCAAATATTTGAAATTATACTCAAGTAAGGCTTTTAGAATTTGTTTTTAATTTAATTATTATGATTTAATATTTAATATATTATGTTCAAAATATTAATTGACAATTTAAATAATCATATAGATATATCTATGGCGGAATTATTGATACAGAAAATATGGATACGAGAACTATATACGATTTTATGGAGGTTGCTAACGAACTGGAGTTTGAAGAATTATCTGAGAAATTAGAAAATCATCTTATTGAATCCAAGGCTTCTTGGTTAAAAACTCATTTCACCTTTGTTTATCATTCAATTTTTAAAAATAACAAATTTCAAAATTTAAAAAATTTTTGTAATAATATTATTGCAAAGCATCCAAACCTCATTTTCGAATATACAGAATTCACTTCTCTTCCTGAATCCGCATTAGTCTCAATTTTAAATCGAGATGACCTACAGATGAAAGAATCGGAAATTTGGGATTATTTAATTAAGTGGGGAATTTCACGGAATCCTACCTTGCCCGAAAAATTGAAAGAATGGTCTGACGAAAATTTTATGACTTTAAAAACAACCGTACAACAATGTTTACCACTTATTCGTTACTTTCACGTTTCAAGTTCAGATGTTATGGATAAAGTCAAGCCATATAAGAAAATTCTTGACAAACAATTATGGAATGATTTGAAACAATTTCTTTTGCTTCCAGATCGACCAGTAAAATCTATTATCCTTCCACCAAGATTGATATTAACTCAAGAACTATCAGCAAGAATAAATGAATCATTTTCAACTATAATTAATGAAGAACATACAGCAATTATTTCATCATGGATTGATTATCAGCAAACAAGTTATTCATCAAGAAATAATCCTTACGAATGGGAATTAATCCTTCGAGGCAGTAAAGATGGATTTGCTCCAAGAACGTTTTGGGACATTTGTGATGGGCATGCTAATACAATTGTGATCACTAAAGTTAAAGGAACTGATGAAATTATTGGTGGATTTAATCCTTTAGCTTGGGATAAAGCAAAAATTGGTGATGTGGATACAAATAAAAGTTTTATATTTTCATTTAAAGGGGGTAATATCCATAATTCAATTCTTAGCAGAGTTCAAAATTCAAAGTATGCTTTATATTATTATTTTCTTAAAGATGAATATGGTCCATGTTTTGGATATGATGAATTCATAATGAGAACGAATGTATCTGATTTTACTCAAGACAAGCTAAATCAGTGTTGTAGTTCTATTGATAATTGTTACGAAAAATCTATTAGAACAACTAATGATACTGATACATTTTCTATTATTGATTATGAAGTATTTAAAGTTGTTAATAAATCCATCTAAAATCTTATTTTTTTTTTTTACTTTGTTTAGTTTATCATTTTTATAATTAGAGATACATATATAATCATTGTACCTGCGTATTGTAAATTATTTTTATAAAATAAAGAATTGCTCATAAATAAATTCATTTATTAAATGATTTATCATAATGTAAAAAACAATTAAATTCGTTTGTCTATATATTTGAATTATAAAGTAATTATCTAATTATATTAAAATTAATATTAATAATTCTTTGTTAGGTAGTACCAAGTTTTTTCCATGTCATTTCAACTTAATATTAATTTTTTTTGTAATTAAAATTAAAATCAAATTGCAACTATTTTACATGAAAAAATATGATATATGAAATGTATAAACTGTTTATTATACTTGCAATTTACTTATTCAGATAGATCAACTATTTTATATACAGTATAATTGACATGATTTGTACCGTAAATTTTTCAATATTAAAAATAAATTCATGCTTTGGTTTAATTATCAATTATATTATTATTTTATTTTATTTCAGGATTTAATGTCCTGAGTTCAGATAAGTCTCCCTGGTTCTGATGGACTCAAATACCAATTAATTAGATAACAATTAATAATTTAATTTATGGCTGTGATGAAATTCCCATATATAAACCATTTTGATTACACAGTTTTTAAGGTTGGGTAGATCCAATTTGCAGATAAAGTAACTTTTCAAAAATATAACATGACATTAAATTAAAATTATTAAATTAAATTTTAATATTTAATATTATTATTAAATTAACAATACCTATACTACTTATTAAATTAATTATTACTCGCGCGCACTTTGGCAACGCGAATGCGTGATACTACTTTACTCGTCTTTAATAACGACACGAAACAAGAAACCTAACGAAACGTCATAGTCAACACCGTACATACGTAGGTCACCAGAAAGATATTAAAACTTTAACCGAATTATGTGCAAGTAGTAAGATATTTAGAATTTAGTTTACCGGAAAAGGTTTAGTGTTATATTCCACGTGCATTGTTCCAAAATTATATGCATAAGTAATTTTACATTCTTTTGTACCTCAAATCCTTTTTTAAAATTACAAAAAAAAATTTTTTGTAAAAGTTATTTTAAGAAAAGATGGCATNGCTGTGATGAAATTCCCATATATAAACCATTTTGATTACACAGTTTTTAAGGTTGGGTAGATCCAATTTGCAGATAAAGTAACTTTTCAAAAATATAACATGACATTAAATTAAAATTATTAAATTAAATTTTAATATTTAATATTATTATTAAATTAACAATACCTATACTACTTATTAAATTAATTATTACTCGCGCGCACTTTGGCAACGCGAATGCGTGATACTACTTTACTCGTCTTTAATAACGACACGAAACAAGAAACCTAACGAAACGTCATAGTCAACACCGTACATACGTAGGTCACCAGAAAGATATTAAAACTTTAACCGAATTATGTGCAAGTAGTAAGATATTTAGAATTTAGTTTACCGGAAAAGGTTTAGTGTTATATTCCACGTGCATTGTTCCAAAATTATATGCATAAGTAATTTTACATTCTTTTGTACCTCAAATCCTTTTTTAAAATTACAAAAAAAAATTTTTTGTAAAAGTTATTTTAAGAAAAGATGGCATTTAAACTTTTAGAAAAGTTATCTCAAGACTTTTCGGAACTTCTTAATGATAAGGAAGAATACAATGTTATCGTCGAAGTTGGTCAAGAACCAAATAGGAAAACCTTCACTGCGACGCGCGTATGACGATCACTGTACAAACCTCGCAGTACCGTATCACCTTCGCGAGCAATAATTAATTAATTTAATGTCTAATGTTTTGATATTTTTGAAAAGTAGTTAAATTAAATAACAATTAGCAATTTAATTATGTATGAATGTTTGATTTCTTTTTTAAAAAATTTGAAATTTTACTGGATTTAAGTCAATCGGACAATTGAGACCCTGCCTGAACTGAGGACCTTAAAATAAAACAATACGTAATAATATGATTGAAAATTAAACCGAAACATTTTATTTTCATTTTTTATACTGAAAATTCTCCAGTACAAATCATGTCAATTATGGTTTTAACTTACTGTATTTATAAAGAATAAATAATAACTTGGAAGTCTAAAAAACATTTCATATGTCATTTATTTTTTTTCATGTAAAATAGTTGCAATTTGATTTTTAAATTTTAATTTACGAAAATCAATGTTAAGTTGAACTATCTAACAACAAAACTTTAAAATTATTTAATTGATATTTGATATAATCGACATCAGATATCAGTAGACAAACGAATTTAATTGTTTTTTACATGATAAATCATTTAATAATGAAATTTATTTATGAGCAATTCTTTATATATACGCAAATACAATGATTTATATATCTCTAATTATAAAAATGATAAATTAAACTAAGTGAAAAAAAATAAGATTTTAGATGGATTTGGAAACAACTTTAAATACTTCATAATCTATAATAGAAAATTCACAATTGGTTGTTCTGATAGATTTTTCATAATAATTATTACTAGTAGAACTATAACACCGATTTTTCTTATCTTGAGCAAAATTAGATGCATCTGAACACATCACGAATTCATCATATCCAAAATATGGTCCATATTCACCTTTACGACAAGGATACACTAAAGCAGGTTTTCCGTTTTTAACTATGCTAAGAATCGAATCCTGGGAATTGCCATCTTTAAATGAAAAAATAAAACTTTTATTTGTATTCATTATACCAATTTCATTTTTATCCCAAGCTAAAGGATTAAATCCACCTATAATTTCATTGGTTCCTTTAACTTTAGTGACCACAATTGTATTAGCGTGCCCATGACAAATATCCCAAAACTTTCTTGGAGAAAATCCATCATTACTTCCTCGAAGAATTAATTGAAATTCATAAGGATTATCTCTTGGAAAATAACATGTTAGTCGATTATCAATCCATGATGAAAACACTGCTGCATGTTCTTTATTAATTATAGTTGAAAATGGTTCATTTATTCTTGTTGGTAATTCTTGAGTTAATATCAATCTTGGCGGAAGGACAATAGATTTGATTAGTAGACCTGGAAGCAAAAAGTGCTGTTTCAAATCATTCCATAATTGTTTATCAAGAATTTTCTCATATGGTTTGACTTTATCTAAAACATCAAGAATTGGTATGTGAAAATAACGAATAAGTGGTAAGCATTGTTGTAAGGTTGCTTTTAAAGCCATAAAATTTTCGTCAGACCATTCTTCCAATTTCTCAATTACATGATCCCAAATTTCCGATTCTTTCATCTGTAGGTCATCTCGATTTAAAATTGACACTAAAGCTGATTCATGAAGAGAAGTGAATTCTGAAGATTTAAAAATAATATTTGGATGTTTTGCAATAATATCATTACAAAATTTTTCCAAATTTTGAAATTTATGTTTAAAAATTGAATGATAAACAAAGGAAAAATGAGTTTTCAACCAAGAAGCCTTTGATTCAATAAGATGATTTTCTAATTTTTCGGATAATTCCTCAAACTCCAACTCATTAGCAGCAATCATCAATTCAAACGAAGTTTTGATATCCATCTTCTCGGTATCAATAATTCCGCCGTAGATATATCTATATACGTATGTCAATTTTAATATTTCATATCATAATTAAATTTTAAAAACAAATTATAAAAGCCTTACTTGAGAATTATTTCAAACGTTTGAGATGAAATATCCGGTTTAATAATGGTTTTAATATCATCATCGTTGGGAACAGTATTTGTTAATTCTTTATGAAAATAAGATGAACAATAACTTAAGACGGATGAGTGCGCAGTAAATGTTTTTTTATTTTGTTCTTGATCAACTTTAATAACGATATCGTATTTTTCTTTATCATTAACAAGTTCCGTTAAGTCTTCCAAAAATTTAAATATCATATTTTATGATATTTATTTATTTTATTTTATTTTTTAGAATTTTTAATTTCTTTTTTGTAATTTTAGAAAGGGTAGGGTTTAAGGTGAAGTATAAACGAAATAAAATGAATGCTGCTACAATAAGCAAATCCCGGAGAAAAAATCACTTACAATGTTTAACAACAACATTAACTATCAGAATTTTTTATAAACAAATATGGAATCTCCAATATTTGGTGACGTCGTTGCCGGGACAACTGCTTTTTTTTCGAATATTTTTCTTTTAAATAATAAATAATTTATATTTTGTAATTATTGCTAATTCTTTCGAAAAAGAAATTTTAAGTTTTTAATTTTAATGAGTCCGACATATTGAAAACTAAAATAAAATTATCGCAAACATCGTAAATTCCGTAAATATTTTTAATACTGCAACTGATTTATAATGATAGAAAAGAGCTTTTTGGATAAATACTTATAACATTATAACATTTATAACATTTAAAAATTTTCGCTTTCATTTTCATTTTTAAATTTTCATTTTAATTTTTCTTTCATTTTCTAAAAAAAGATAATAATAAAATAATAATATAATAAAAAAAACATGATCAAATAATAAAGAAAAAAAAATAATATAATAAAGAAAGAGAAATAAAGAAATAATAAAGAAAACAAAAAAAAAGGAGATACAAAATTCAATACAATTCATCGAATCAAAAAAAAAAAAAAACATTATAATGATTATTCATATCCAAATGCTGTAAAAAAAATTATTGAATTGAACTTGAAAAATAAAACTTTTTTTTATGATAAAAAGAAAAAGAAAAAATAATTGAAAAGAAAGAAAAGAAAAGAAAAGAACAGAAGAGAAAAAAAAATAATAACCATACCATAATAAAGAAACGAGAGAAAAAACATAATAACAAAAAAAAAAACATTATAATGATTATTCATATCCAAATGCTGTAAAAAAAATTATTGAATTGAACTTGAAAAATAAAACTTTTTTTTATGATAAAAAGAAAAAGAAAAAATAATTGAAAAGAAAGAAAAGAAAAGAAAAGAACAGAAGAGAAAAAAAAATAATAACCATACCATAATAAAGAAACGAGAGAAAAAACATAATAACAAAAAAAAAAAGAGAAAAACAAAAAGAGACAGGAGAAAGAATAGAAAAAAAAAAGATTAAAGGAAACAAAAGAAATAAAAGAAAAAAAATAATATATGATATGATATTTTAGTGAAAAGAGAAGAAACAACACTCATCTTTTTTTTTTTGTTTTTTTTTTAAGAAATAGTATTATTATTATCTCAAATAAATTCATATAATCTGTTGGATCTTCTTCCCACTTGATAATTCTTGATATTTCTTGTTTACTTCTTGGTTTACTTCTTGTTTAACTTCTTGTTTAACTTCTTGGTTTGGTAGTTATCGATTCGGTTTTTTGAGGTTAGTTGTTATTGTTTTTTTTTTTATCCCGAGTAATTGCTCCCGTGACCCGGAGGGTGAGTGACGGAATGATGTGGAGAAGTGGGAGTGACGACGGTGGTGCCGGGAGCACCCGGAGGATTATTAGTAGAAGTTACACTAGAGTTAACTGAAGTATTAGAAGTATTAGCTGAATTTGATGTCGGATTAACAGATGTAGCAGCACCAGTAGAGGAAGTACCAGTAGCAGCATTAGAAGCACCAGAAGTAGAAGCAGCAGTAGTAGTAGCTTGACTATAACCATAAGGGTAATATTGTTGTCCATATGCATCATAACCTCCATTATTATAATATTGTTCCCAACCTGCAGTAGCGTTAACAGCAGCGGCATGATGAGCAGCCGCGTGATGATGAGCAGCAGCATGATGATGAGCTGCGGCATGATGATGAGCCGCAGCATGATGAGCTACAGCAGCAGCAGCAGCAGCAGCATGAGGTGGTTGTTGACTCGCAGCAGCAGCAGCAACTACTGCAGCGGCTGTTGCACCATCTAATGAAGCTAATGATGGTGGAGGAGCTGACATACCAGGAGGAAGATCATAAGCACTTTCAGTACCGGGAGTAGCGTAATGGTGACCGGTGTGATTACCGTAATAACCGTAATGACTATAATTATATGCAGCAGCGTTTGGTACACCGTACGGATGATAAGTGGTCGTGGTAGCTTCGGGAGCTCGATCTTTTCCCCATGAACACTGATCACAAAAATAATAAATATGTTAAAATTAATATATATTCGATTTAATGTTTTAAAAAAAGTACAAATGATTATATATTTGACGATGGAATTATCAAATAGAATAAATAGAATAGAATAAAATGAATTACTTTAATAATTCGACCGTTGATATTTGTATTTTGTAAATTTACGATTGCGTTGGCTGCATTTTCGTGTGAATCCAACCTTAAAATAAAATTAAATAATAAATAAAATGAAGTTAAATAAAATTAAAATAAAATTAAAATTAAAATTAAAATAAAATTAAATTAAATAAAATTAAATTAAATAAAATTAAAAAAAAAAAAAAATTAAATAAAATTAATTAAAATTAATATAATAATATCATTATTAATTAAATATAATAATATATTAAATAATAATAATGTAATGAACTTACTTCACGAAAGCAAAACCTCTATCAGCTTGCATGCGAACTTCGATGATAAATCCAAAAGATTGGAAGTATGGTATCAAGTGTTCCTCTGTCAATGAAATTATCATTTGTGATATTATTAATGAAAAATATTAAAAATATTAGTAATTGTGAAATTTATTATTATCGTGAGTTATACTTACGTGTGGTATAAGTAGGTAAATTTCCTACATAAACGGTACTATTGTAGTGTGGAGTTTGAGCAACTACAATATCATAAGATAATTGGGGCGCTTTTTGGGTTGGTATTCCCATAACTGGTTAGATATTGTGAATTTGTAGAATAAATATATTTTATTATTATATTTTTATAATAATTATAAAGTTTTTTTTTTTTTTTTTTCGTAATAATTTGTTAAATGAATGATTTTTACATACATAAAGAAAATTAGCAATAAAAAACAAAAATGAAAAAAAAAAAATACACAAACATAAATAAAAATGAAAAAAAAAAAAACAATAATAATAAAAATTTTTTAAAATATTGGATTTTGGTTACCTTGTCGTTCTGTAGTATTACTTCCTGGACCAGGTTGACCTTTTTGATTTGCCCAATTACATCGAATTGCACGACTTCCTAACCATTCACCTAAGTAATTTGAGTAATATTAGGAAATAGAAATAAAATTTTATTCTTGCAATAAAAAAAATTTTTTTTTTTTGAATAAATTGATTATGATTGATTACACCACTCACCGTTCATTGTAGCAATGGCTTGTTCCGCATCCTAATTTAAATAATAAATAATAAATAATTGAAAATATTTAGAATTATTTATTAAAATTAAACTTCTAATAACTTTCCAATAATTTATAGTTAACTTACAGTTTTATCACGAAATGCCACGAATCCATATCCTCGAGACTTTCCGGAATTAACATCCCACATAACACGAGCATCACTATTATTATTATTATTATTATTATTATTATTATCATTATTATAATATTAATTATTATTAATTAATTATTATTTTTTTTAATTAATTAATTATCGATGATTTATAAAAAATTTAATTCTAAATAAAGGAAAGAAATACTTACGACATGCTCCCAAATGCACTAAAAGCTTTAGCAAGAACTTCATCATTAACTTCAGGACTTAAGTCTCCAACGAAAATATGATAATGATCTAAGCGTATTATATATATATATAGTAAATGTGAGTGGAACGTCACGTGTACACATATCTAAATGTATAGGAATACATACTTGATGTATCTTCCTTATGACCTTGTTGTCCTTGAAAAGCCCAGTTTACTTTTATCTCCTAAACATTAAAAATGTAAAAAAAAAAAAACAATAAATATTACAATTATTACTATAATAATTAATTAATTATTTATTTATTTATTAATTTATTTATTAATTACCATATTGTATATTTTTCTTCCATTAAGTGTTTGAAGTGCTTGCTCGGCTGAACGATGATCATTGAATTCAACGAATCCATAATTCAATCCACCATGTTGATACTATAATGCGAATATTTTCGAGTAAATTAATAAGAGTATTCCGAATAGTTCATCGAGATGAATAGGAGGGATGGAGTGGGAATACATAGAATAGAATATATATATATGAAAATAA
>PQFF01000202.1:935580-957443 GCA_003547095.1 Diversispora epigaea
ACTAGAGTTAACTGAAGTATTAGAAGTATTAGCTGAATTTGATGTCGGATTAACAGATGTAGCAGCACCAGTAGAGGAAGTACCAGTAGCAGCATTAGAAGCACCAGAAGTAGAAGCAGCAGTAGTAGTAGCTTGACTATAACCATAAGGGTAATATTGTTGTCCATATGCATCATAACCTCCATTATTATAATATTGTTCCCAACCTGCAGTAGCGTTAACAGCAGCGGCATGATGAGCAGCCGCGTGATGATGAGCAGCAGCATGATGATGAGCTGCGGCATGATGATGAGCCGCAGCATGATGAGCTACAGCAGCAGCAGCAGCAGCAGCATGAGGTGGTTGTTGACTCGCAGCAGCAGCAGCAACTACTGCAGCGGCTGTTGCACCATCTAATGAAGCTAATGATGGTGGAGGAGCTGACATACCAGGAGGAAGATCATAAGCACTTTCAGTACCGGGAGTAGCGTAATGGTGACCGGTGTGATTACCGTAATAACCGTAATGACTATAATTATATGCAGCAGCGTTTGGTACACCGTACGGATGATAAGTGGTCGTGGTAGCTTCGGGAGCTCGATCTTTTCCCCATGAACACTGATCACAAAAATAATAAATATGTTAAAATTAATATATATTCGATTTAATGTTTTAAAAAAAGTACAAATGATTATATATTTGACGATGGAATTATCAAATAGAATAAATAGAATAGAATAAAATGAATTACTTTAATAATTCGACCGTTGATATTTGTATTTTGTAAATTTACGATTGCGTTGGCTGCATTTTCGTGTGAATCCAACCTTAAAATAAAATTAAATAATAAATAAAATGAAGTTAAATAAAATTAAAATAAAATTAAAATTAAAATTAAAATAAAATTAAATTAAATAAAATTAAATTAAATAAAATTAAAAAAAAAAAAAAATTAAATAAAATTAATTAAAATTAATATAATAATATCATTATTAATTAAATATAATAATATATTAAATAATAATAATGTAATGAACTTACTTCACGAAAGCAAAACCTCTATCAGCTTGCATGCGAACTTCGATGATAAATCCAAAAGATTGGAAGTATGGTATCAAGTGTTCCTCTGTCAATGAAATTATCATTTGTGATATTATTAATGAAAAATATTAAAAATATTAGTAATTGTGAAATTTATTATTATCGTGAGTTATACTTACGTGTGGTATAAGTAGGTAAATTTCCTACATAAACGGTACTATTGTAGTGTGGAGTTTGAGCAACTACAATATCATAAGATAATTGGGGCGCTTTTTGGGTTGGTATTCCCATAACTGGTTAGATATTGTGAATTTGTAGAATAAATATATTTTATTATTATATTTTTATAATAATTATAAAGTTTTTTTTTTTTTTTTTCGTAATAATTTGTTAAATGAATGATTTTTACATACATAAAGAAAATTAGCAATAAAAAACAAAAATGAAAAAAAAAAAATACACAAACATAAATAAAAATGAAAAAAAAAAAAACAATAATAATAAAAATTTTTTAAAATATTGGATTTTGGTTACCTTGTCGTTCTGTAGTATTACTTCCTGGACCAGGTTGACCTTTTTGATTTGCCCAATTACATCGAATTGCACGACTTCCTAACCATTCACCTAAGTAATTTGAGTAATATTAGGAAATAGAAATAAAATTTTATTCTTGCAATAAAAAAAATTTTTTTTTTTTGAATAAATTGATTATGATTGATTACACCACTCACCGTTCATTGTAGCAATGGCTTGTTCCGCATCCTAATTTAAATAATAAATAATAAATAATTGAAAATATTTAGAATTATTTATTAAAATTAAACTTCTAATAACTTTCCAATAATTTATAGTTAACTTACAGTTTTATCACGAAATGCCACGAATCCATATCCTCGAGACTTTCCGGAATTAACATCCCACATAACACGAGCATCACTATTATTATTATTATTATTATTATTATTATTATTATCATTATTATAATATTAATTATTATTAATTAATTATTATTTTTTTTAATTAATTAATTATCGATGATTTATAAAAAATTTAATTCTAAATAAAGGAAAGAAATACTTACGACATGCTCCCAAATGCACTAAAAGCTTTAGCAAGAACTTCATCATTAACTTCAGGACTTAAGTCTCCAACGAAAATATGATAATGATCTAAGCGTATTATATATATATATAGTAAATGTGAGTGGAACGTCACGTGTACACATATCTAAATGTATAGGAATACATACTTGATGTATCTTCCTTATGACCTTGTTGTCCTTGAAAAGCCCAGTTTACTTTTATCTCCTAAACATTAAAAATGTAAAAAAAAAAAAACAATAAATATTACAATTATTACTATAATAATTAATTAATTATTTATTTATTTATTAATTTATTTATTAATTACCATATTGTATATTTTTCTTCCATTAAGTGTTTGAAGTGCTTGCTCGGCTGAACGATGATCATTGAATTCAACGAATCCATAATTCAATCCACCATGTTGATACTATAATGCGAATATTTTCGAGTAAATTAATAAGAGTATTCCGAATAGTTCATCGAGATGAATAGGAGGGATGGAGTGGGAATACATAGAATAGAATATATATATATGAAAATAATAAAAAGGTAATAAAGAGAAAATAAAGAGAAAAAAAATAAAAAAAAAATAAAAAAAAAAAGAGAATAAATTGTGAGTGATCGGAATTCATAATAATCAAAAAAGAAAAAAAAAAAACAATCAAGGCAATATCCAATAACAATAATAAATCTATATTTCTAATAATAATATAATAATAAAACATGATAATAATAAACAAGATAATAATGATAATAAATATATATATAAGTAATTAATTAAAGTAATTAAGATCAGCCTACGAGCGAACTCGGAAGAGTACTTTTAATTAAGTATATTATTGCAATTGTATTGTGTACACTCTCTTTGTCGCCCCACACAAAAAATATGCATGTTTCTGTAGTAGTAACTGTTTGATCAACGAAGTTGTTAGGTGAAATTTTTTTTTTTTTTGTAGAGAAAATAATAATAATAAAAATAATAAAAAATAATAATAAAATTGAGATAAAAATAATAAAAAAAATGAGATAAAAAAATGAGATAAAATAATAATAAAAAAATAAAAAATAAAATGAGATAAAAATAAAATGAGGTAAAAAAAAAAAATAAAAAAAAATAAAAAAAAAATAAAAAATAAAATAAAATAAACTCAAAGGAAGGAATAGATCAGAAAATAAAAAAAATAAATAAAATATGAAAATGAAATAAAATAATAAAAATAATAAAAATAAATAAATAAATAAAGAGATGGATTAGGGAAGATAGAGGAATTCCAACCTTTGAGCTGCGTCATATATATATGTATGTATGGAGCGCAACTCGGGTGTCCATAAGCAAAGAAGTAGCAAGCCATCCAATATATCACACTTATCATTTTACGGTAAGAAGAAAACTTCTAAAGAGCTCGTTTTTTGTTCAAAAGGTGCCCTCGAAAAAAAAGCAAAAAAAATTCCATTTCAACAACACCACACATAATATATATATAATGATAATAAATAATAAATAATAATAATAATGATGATAAAGATAAAGATAATAAATAAAGATCAAGATAAAGATAAAGATAAAGGTAAAGGTAAAGGTAAAGATATAAAAAAAATAATAAAAATAATAATAAAAAAAAGAATAAGAAAAAAAAAAAAAAAAAAAAAAAAAAAAAAAATAAAAAAAAATAAAAAAAAAATAAAAAATAAAATAAAATAAACTCAAAGGAAGGAATAGATCAGAAAATAAAAAAAATAAATAAAATATGAAAATGAAATAAAATAATAAAAATAATAAAAATAAATAAATAAATAAAGAGATGGATTAGGGAAGATAGAGGAATTCCAACCTTTGAGCTGCGTCATATATATATGTATGTATGGAGCGCAACTCGGGTGTCCATAAGCAAAGAAGTAGCAAGCCATCCAATATATCACACTTATCATTTTACGGTAAGAAGAAAACTTCTAAAGAGCTCGTTTTTTGTTCAAAAGGTGCCCTCGAAAAAAAAGCAAAAAAAATTCCATTTCAACAACACCACACATAATATATATATAATGATAATAAATAATAAATAATAATAATAATGATGATAAAGATAAAGATAATAAATAAAGATCAAGATAAAGATAAAGATAAAGGTAAAGGTAAAGGTAAAGATATAAAAAAAATAATAAAAATAATAATAAAAAAAAGAATAAGAAAAAAAAAAAAGAAAAAAAAAAGAAAAAGAGGGTGTAATAATAATATAAAATGTAAAAATATCTCAAGTAATATCTCAAATCAAGAAATAATCTGTTATTTTTTTTAAATCAAAAAAAAAAAAAAAAAAAGCCACAATATATATATATATATAAATATATAAAAAAAATACCCCCTCTCTCTTTTTCTCTTAAATCTCAAATCTAAATTATACACGCAAAACAAATCTCTAAATCTATTTTTTTTCTTCGATATATATATATATACATATGTACATATATATACATATATATATATATACGTGCTGATTTTGTGTGTTTTTTTTTAATTTGCTGTCAGGATATAAGGTCAAAACTCACATTTTTATCAGGAATAATTTTCGTATTGTTAACAGATCCCGCGACGCCAAAGATTTCGTGAAGCATACTATCGGTAACTCTCGGATCAAGGTTACCCACATAAAGACTTTTACAACCTTCGTCAAGTGAGGTGAGTGAGGTCATTGTTAATCAAAAATAATATCAAAAATAAGAATATCGAATATCTGATATCTAATATCAGAAAAAGAAAGAAAGAAAAAAAAAAATCTCAGAAAGGAAGGAAAATATCGGAAAGAAAAAAAAAAATTAAAAAAGATTATCAGTTACAGTAGTAGTAGTATTAGTGGTGGTGGAAATAGTTTATTATTATTATAAAAAAAAAAAAAAAGGTAGAAAGTGGTAAATAATAAAAGGGAATAAAAAAAAAAAATTTATTATTTAAAAAAAAAAGGACGAAAAACGATCGATCGTTAAAAAAAAAAGAAAAAAAGAAACTCGTAACTGGTTAATACTACTATTACTTTTTTGAATAATAATAATAATACTAACAGGTGTAATAATATTATTACTATTATTATTATTAATGAACAGATAATAAGATGATGATAATAATAATAATAATAATTATTATTACTAAATAATAAAAAAATGAAATGATAAAAAAAATAATAAAAAAAAAATTAATAATAATAAAAAAAGTAAAAAGTAAAAAAAAAGGGTTTTTTTTTTAAAAAAAAAGTTTGTTCCTTTAAAAAAAATAAAAAAAATACGGAAATTGTTTTGATTGGTTCAAGTACAAGTAGTTTCTAAAAATTTTTTTTTGGCGTGCTATGTCATTTTTGAATAATAATAAATAGTATCAATAGTAATAGTATTTCATTTAAAAAAATAATACCTTACATTATATTTCTTCTCTTTGATATTATTATTTCTTTGACGACGATGTTATTATCAACTATAAAGAATTATTTTCAAGTTTGATATTTATCTACTTAGAATTTTTAGTATACANTATTATTAAAAAAAAAAAAAAAAAGGTAGAAAGTGGTAAAAAAAAAAAGGGAAAAAAAAAAAAAAATTTATTATTTAAAAAAAAAAGGACGAAAAACGATCGATCGTTAAAAAAAAAAGAAAAAAAGAAACTCGTAACTGGTTAATACTACTATTACTTTTTTGAATAATAATAATAATACTAACAGGTGTAATAATATTATTACTATTATTATTATTAATGAACAGATAATAAGATGATGATAATAATAATAATAATAATTATTATTACTAAATAATAAAAAAATGAAATGATAAAAAAAATAATAAAAAAAAAATTAATAATAATAAAAAAAGTAAAAAGTAAAAAAAAAGGGTTTTTTTTTTAAAAAAAAAGTTTGTTCCTTTAAAAAAAATAAAAAAAATACGGAAATTGTTTTGATTGGTTCAAGTACAAGTAGTTTCTAAAAATTTTTTTTTGGCGTGCTATGTCATTTTTGAATAATAATAAATAGTATCAATAGTAATAGTATTTCATTTAAAAAAATAATACCTTACATTATATTTCTTCTCTTTGATATTATTATTTCTTTGACGACGATGTTATTATCAACTATAAAGAATTATTTTCAAGTTTGATATTTATCTACTTAGAATTTTTAGTATACATAAAAATTATGTAAAATTTTTTTTTATTTATGTATAATATTACCTGCGCTGTATCACTATAGTAACCTCAGTTAAGTAACTTTTTTAGGTTTATAACCACGTTTCTTCTTTACTAAGTAGGAAAGATTAAAATAAAAATGATTGTATTGATCTTAGATGTTTGTAACTTTTTGAACAGTATTTTTTTTTTAACTGATAATCTTATAGTAGTGGTAAAACCTTATTATAGTAATTTATATATTTTTAGAAAAGATTTGTTATAAACTTTTAAAGAAAAAGAGAGAATGATAAATAAATAAGTAAATAAACAATTAAACAATTTGTTTTGTGCGTAACATTCATTTTTTGACTTTTGTATATCAGTCAGATTACGTATTAATAATAACCAAAAAACCAGAATACGTACAACAGATCAGATACAAATTAAATTAATTATTATGGGGTCCAGCTTGTTTGAGAAAAATTAATAATGTACATGCTTTAAATACAACTTTATGCACTTTCGATACACTTCGATGCACTTTTGATTTGGAGTGAGAATTATGTTATTTTTCTACTTAAAAATATTAGTTAGTTTATTTATCTATTTGTTTATATATATATATCATTACAAGCATGTACATGTAGTAGTTATTTATATTGGTAAGAGGGATGATTATTATTAGAATTAATCGTTCGAACAAAATATACACTGACACCACCACCATCTACGCCTTCGCGCGTTACCAAAGTGTTAGACCAATAATAATAATAATAATTCAACAATAATTTAACAATAATTTGATAATAATAATTATTATTTAATGTCATGCTAATATAATCTTGAAAACTTTAATTAATTAATTAAAAACTTAATTTATGCGATTCAACCAATAGTTTTTACCTTTCGATATAGTTATTTAATTCTAGGGAATTTCATCGAAGCAAATTTTATTTTTTTGAAAAAATAAATATCTATACATAATAATTTATTTTATAATTGTTAATTTATCATAAAGAATGGATTTTAAAGTCCACCAGATCAGATATATTTTTATATTTTATCTTAGAAATAAAGAATATTCTATAATGCAATGGATGTGTGCAAATGAAGGAACTGGTCTTGTATTTTATTTCTATTATTATATTACCTTTATTCATTTTTTTAAAAAAAAAAAAAACGGCGATCATAATGCAGTTTTGTTTGTTTTCATTATTATATTATCGTCTTATTCATTCATTTTTACTATATCTAAAATTTTTTTTTAATTAATTTATTTATTTAATTATTCTGTTAAGTCCAAAATTAATGCTTTATCCAGCATATGATGAAGGTGGATTTTATTGAGAAAGTTTAATGTTCGAGAAAACGAAAAAGGTAAATTTAATTTAATTTAATTTAATTCATTTTATTATTGTATGTACAACATAATATAAAAAATATATTCAATTAATAATATATTAGATAAAAATAAATTTTTTAAAAATTAAAATAAATAAAGCACCACGAATAAAAAAGAAAAACGTCAAAGAATTTTAAATACGGAAATAAAATAAAATTGATATTTTAAAACTGAAAAATCCACGGTACAATACAAATCATATTTATTATAGTTTTTAACATACTAGTACTGTATATAAAATAGTTGATCTGGATAAATAAATTGATTTTTAAATTTTATTTTACAAAAGTTGAGTTGAAGTGACATGACATGAAACTATAGTAGCGATCGGTATTAGAATTATTAATATTAATTTTAATTAATATAATTAGATATATATATGATAAATCGTTTAATAATTGAATTTATTTATGAATAATTCGCATTTAGATAAAATTTAAAGATCTCTAATCCCAAGTAGAGAAAAATGAGGTTTTAGATGGATCTTCAACAACTTTAAATACTTCATAATCAATAATAGAAAATGTATCATTAGTTGTTCTAATAGATTTTTCATAACAATTATCAATAGAACTATGACACTGATTTTGCTTGTCTTGAGTAAAATCAGATACATACGAATTCATTAAGAATTCATCACATCCAAAACATGGACCAACTTTATCTTTACGATCAGAACAATATAACGCCCCTTTTTCAATTTTTACTCTGCTAAGAATCGATTTATGGATATTACCATCTTTAAATGAAAATATAAAACTTTTATTTGTATCCATGTCACCACTTTTTGCTTTATCCCAAGCTAAAGGATTAAATCCACCAATAATTTCATTAGTTCCTTCAATTTTAGTGATCACAATTGTATTAGCATGCCCATCACAAATGTCCCAAAACGTTCTTGGAGCAAATCCATCTTTACTGCCTCGAAGGATTAATTGCCATTCGTAAGGATTATTTGTTAAAGAATAACTTATTTGTCGACTATCAATCCATGATGAAATCTTTGCTACATGTTCTTCCTTAATGATAGTTGAAAATATTTCATTTACTCTTGCTGGTAATTCTTGAGTTAATATCAATCTTGGTGGAAGGATTTTATATGTTTTTGGTCGATCCGGAAGCAAAAGGTGGTGTTTCAAATTATTCCATAATTGTTTATCAAGAATTTTTTTATATGGCTTAATTTTATCTATAACATCCGAACTTGGAACGTGAAAATAACGAATAAGCGGTAAACATTGTTGTACGGTTGATTTTAAAGTCATAAAATTTTCGTCAGACCATTCTTCCAATTTCTCGGGTAAAGTAGGATTCCGTGAAGTTCCCCACTTAATTAAATAATCCCAAATTTCCGATTCTTTCATCTGTAAGTCATCTCGATTTAAAATTGATACTAAAGCAGATTCTGGAAGAGAAGTGAATTCCGTAGATTCGAAAATAATACTTGGATGTTTTGCAATAATATCATTACAAAATTTTTCCAAATTTTGAAATTTGTTATGTTTATAAATTGAATGATAAACAAAGGAAAAATGAATTTTCAACCAAGAAGCATTGGCGACAATAAGAAAATTTTCCAATTTCTCGGATAATTCCTCAAACTTCAACTTATTAGCAACAATCATCAATTCGTATATAGTTCTAGTATCCATATTTTCGGTATCAATAATTCCGCCGTAGATATATCTATATAAATTGTTAATTATTTTAATTTAATATATCATATCATCATAACNAGTTAATATCAATCTTGGTGGAAGGATTTTATATGTTTTTGGTCGATCCGGAAGCAAAAGGTGGTGTTTCAAATTATTCCATAATTGTTTATCAAGAATTTTTTTATATGGCTTAATTTTATCTATAACATCCGAACTTGGAACGTGAAAATAACGAATAAGCGGTAAACATTGTTGTACGGTTGATTTTAAAGTCATAAAATTTTCGTCAGACCATTCTTCCAATTTCTCGGGTAAAGTAGGATTCCGTGAAGTTCCCCACTTAATTAAATAATCCCAAATTTCCGATTCTTTCATCTGTAAGTCATCTCGATTTAAAATTGATACTAAAGCAGATTCTGGAAGAGAAGTGAATTCCGTAGATTCGAAAATAATACTTGGATGTTTTGCAATAATATCATTACAAAATTTTTCCAAATTTTGAAATTTGTTATGTTTATAAATTGAATGATAAACAAAGGAAAAATGAATTTTCAACCAAGAAGCATTGGCGACAATAAGAAAATTTTCCAATTTCTCGGATAATTCCTCAAACTTCAACTTATTAGCAACAATCATCAATTCGTATATAGTTCTAGTATCCATATTTTCGGTATCAATAATTCCGCCGTAGATATATCTATATAAATTGTTAATTATTTTAATTTAATATATCATATCATCATAACTTAGTATATTATCAAAGCATAATAACTAAAATTAAAATTAAAATTAAATTATAAAAGCCTTACTTGAGAATAATTTCAAACATTAGAGAAGAAATATTCGGTTTAATAATAGTTTTAATATTATTATTATCATCATTGGGAACAGTATTTGTTAATTTTTTATTAAAATAAGATGAACGATAACGTAAGACAGTCGAGTGCGCAGTGAAGGTTTTTCTATTTGGTTCTTGACCAACCTCGACGATAACATTGTATTCTTCCTTATCATTAAGAAGTTCCGTAAAGTCTTGAGATAACTTTTCTAAAAGTTTAAATGCCATCTTTTCTTAAAATAACTTTTTTAAAAATTTTTTTTGTAATTTTAAAAAAAGGATTTGAGGTACAAACTTTACTATAAAGAATGTAAAATTACAATTACTTATGCATATAATTTTGGACAATGCACGTGGAATAACACTAACCTTTTCCGGTAAATTAAATTCTACTAATTGTTAAAGTTTTAATATCTTTCTGGTGACACGATGTTGACCATGACGTTTCATTAGGTCAAAGACGAGTAAAGTAGTATCACGCATTCGCGTTGCCAAAGTGCGCGCGAGTAATAATTAATTTAATAAGTAGTATATGTATTGTTAATTTAATAATAATATTAAATATTAAAATTTAATTTAATAATTTTAATTTAATGTCATGTTATATTTTTGAAAAGTTACTTTATCTGCAAATTGGATCTACCCAACCTTAAAAACGGTGTAATCAAAATGGTTTATATATGGGAATTTCATCACAGCAGATTTCAAAAAATATATATATCCATAAATTAAATTATTAATTGTTATCTAATTAATTGGTATTTGAGTCCATCAGAACCAGAGAGGCTTATCTGAAATAAAATAAAATAATAATATAATTGACAATTAAACCAAAGCATGAATTTATTTTTAATATTGAAAAATTTACGGTACAAATCATGTCAATTATACTGTATATAAAATAGTTGATCTATCTGAATAAGTAAATTGCAAGTCTAATAAACATTTTATACATTTCATATATCATATTTTTTCATGTAAATAATTGCAATTTGATTTTAATTTTAATTACAAAAAAAAATTAATATTAAGTTGAAGTGACATGGAAAAAACTTGGTACTATCTGAAAGAATTATTAATATTGATTTTAATTAATATAATTAGATTATAATCTATATCAGACAGCTTTTTACATAATGATAAGTTTAATAATTGAAATTTATGAACGATTCTTTATTATATAAAATAATTTACAATACACAAGTACAATGATTAATATATCTCTAATTATAAAAATGAAAAATTAAACGAAGTAAAAAAAAAAGAAATATGATTTTAGATGGATTTTTTAACAACTTTAAATACTTCATAGTCTATGATAGAAAATCGATCACTAGATTCTTCATAACAATTATCAATAGGACTATAACACTGATTTTGCTTGTCTTTAGTAAAATCAGATACTTTCGAACTCATTATGAATTCATCATTTCCAAACCATGGACCCCATTTATCTTTAAGACCAGAATAAAATAAAGCATACTTTGAATTTTGAACTCTGCTAAGAATTGAATTATGGATATTACCCCCTTTAAATGAAAATATAAAACTTTTATTTGTATCCATGTCACCAATTTTTGCTTTATCCCAAGCTAAAGGATTAAATCCACCAATAATTTCATTGGTTCCTTTAACTTTAGTGATCACAATTGTATTAGCATGCCCATGACAAATATCCCAAAACGTTCTTGGAGCAAATCCATCTTTACTGCCTCGAAGGATTAATTGAAATTCATAAGGATTATTTCTTGATGAATAACTTGTTGGTTGATAATCAATCCATGATGAAATAATTGCTGTATGTTCTTTATTAATTATAGTTGAAAATGGTTCATTTATTCTTGCTGGTAGTTCTTGAGTTAATATCAATCTTGGTGGTAGGATAATAGATTTTACTGGTCGATCTGGAAGCAAAAGGTATTGTTTCAAATCATTCCATAATTGTTTATCAAGAATTTTCTTATACGGTTTAATTTTATCCATAACATCTGAACTTGAAACGTGAAAGTAACGAATAAGTGGTAAACATTGTTGTACGGTTGTTTTTAAAGTCGTAAAATTTTCGTCAGACCATTCTTCCAATTTCTCGGGTAAAGTAGGATTCCGTGAAGTTCCCCACTTAATTAAATAATCCCAAATTTCCGATTCTTTCATCTGTAAGTCATCTCGATTTAAAATTGATACTAAAGCAGATTCTGGAAGAGAAGTGAATTCCGTAGATTCGAAAATAATACTTGGATGTTTTGCAATAATATCATTACAAAATTTTTCCAAATTTTGAAATTTGTTATGTTTATAAATTGAATGATAAACAAAGGAAAAATGAGTTTTCAACCAAGAAGCATTGGCGACAATAAGAAAATTTTCTAATTTCTCGGATAATTCCTCAAACTTCAACTTATTAGCAACAATCATCAATTCGTATATAGTTCTAGTATCCATATTTTCGGTATCAATAATTCCGCCGTAGATATATCTATATAAATTGTTAATTATTTTAATTTAATATATCATATCATCATAACGTAGTATATTATCAAAGCATAATAACTAAAATTAAAATTAAAATTAAATTATAAAAGCCTTACTTGAGAATAATTTCAAACATTAGAGAAGAAATATTCGGTTTAATAATAGTTTTAATATTATTATTATCATCATTGGGAACAGTATTTGTTAACTCTTTATTAAAATAAGATGAACGATAACGTAAGACAGTCGAGTGCACCAGAAAGATATTAAAATTAGAATTTTATGCAAGCAACGTGCATTGTCCGAAATTATTATACGGATGTAACGATTGGATGCATAAGCATTTCTTTATATTAAACTTTGTACCCTAAAATTAACAAAAAAGAAATTTTAAATTCTAAAAAAATGACATTAAAATTTTTAGAAAAGTTATCTCAAGACTTAACAGAACTTCTTAATGATAAAGAAGAATATAATATTGTTATTGAAGTTGATCAAGAACAAAATAAAAAAATCTTCACTGCGCACTCGACTGTCTTACGTTATCGTTCATCTTATTTTAATAAAGAATTAACAAATGCTATTCCCAATGATGATAATAATAATATCAAAACTATTACTAAACCGGATATTTCTTCTCAAATGTTTGAAATTATTCTCAAGTAAGGATTTTATAATTTAATTTTAATTTTAGTTATTATGCTTTAATATACTACGTTATGATGTGATGATATGAAATGAAATATTAAATTAAAATAATTAACAATTTGAATAATTTTATATAGATATATCTATGGTGGAATTATTGATACCAAAAATATGGATACTAGAACCATATACGAATTGATGATTGTTGCTTATAAGTTGGAATTTGAGGAATTATCTACGCAATTAGAAAATTATCTTATTGAATCCAAAGCTTCTTGGTTAAGAATTCATTTTTCCTTTGTTTATCGTTCAATTTTTAAACATAACAGATTTCAAAATTTAGAAAATTTTTGTAATGGTATTATTGCGAAATATCCAAATCTTATTTTCGAAACTGAAGAATTCACTTCTCTTCCTGATTCCGCTTTAGTATCAATTTTAAATCGAGATGATCTACAGATGAAAGAATCGGAAATTTGGGATTATTTAATTAAGTGGGGAATTTCACGGAATCCTACTTTACCCGAAAAATTCGATGAATGGTCTGACGAAAATTTTATGACTTTAAAAACAACCGTACAACATTGTTTACCACTTATTCGTTACTTTCACATTTCAAATTTAGATTTGGTGGATAAAGTCAAGCCATATAAGAAAATTCTTGATAAACAATTATGGAATGATTTGAAACAATACCTTTTGCTTCCAGATCGACCAGTAAAATCTATTATCCTTCCACCAAGATTGATATTAACTCAAGAACTACCAGCAAGAATAAATGAATCATTTTCAACTATAATTAATGAAGAACATACAGCAATTATTTCATCATGGATTGATTATCAACCAACAAATTATTCTTCAAGAAATAATCCTTACAATTTGCAATTAATTCTTCGAGGCAGTAAAGATGGATTTGCTCCAAAAACGTTTTGAGATATGTGTCATGGGCATGATAATACAATTGTGGTCACTAAAGTTGAAGGAACCAATGAAATTATTGGTGGATTTAATCCTTTAGCTTGGAATAAAACAAAATATGGTAAAATGCAAACATTTAAGAGTTTTATATTTTCATTTAAAGATGATAATATCCAAAATTCAATTCTTAGCAGAGTTAAAAATGATAATGGGGCTTTACTTTATTATAATAGTAAAAATAAATTTGGTCCATGTTTTGGATATGATGAATTCATGATGAAATCAAATGTATCCAATTTTACTCAAGATAAGCAAAATGTTTGTTTTAGTTCTACTTATAATAAATATGAAAAATCTATTAGAACAGATTGTAATGAATTTTCTATTATAGATTATGAAGTATTTAAAGTTATTAACAAACCCCTCCCTTTCTAAAATCTTATTTTTTTTTTTACTTGAATTAATTTATCATTTTTATAATTAGAAATATAAATCCAATAAAGAATGGCTCATAAATATATAAAATGATTTAAAAAAACAATCAAATTCGTTGTCTATATATCTAATATAAAGTAATTAACTAATTATATTAGTTCAATAATAAATTCTGCTGTAGTTTTTTTCATGCCATGTTACTTCAACTTAACATTGATTTTCATAAATTATGAGATAATTATACTCCTCTCACCAAATATCATATCATATATAATTTTTCTTTTATTTCTTTTATTTCCTTTAATCTGTTTTTTTTCTTTTCTTTCTCCTGTCCCCTTTTTGTTTTTCTCTTTTTTTTGTTATTATTATCTTTTCTCTCATTTCTTTATTATGGTTTTTCTCTTCTGTTCTTTTCTTTCTTTTCAATTAATTTTTCATTTTCTTTTTATCATAAAAAAAGGAAAGTTTTATTCTCAATATTACTATTTTGTGATATCTTTTTTTAGAAAATGAAAGAAAATTTAAAATGAAAGTTTAAAATAAATGAAAGTGAAAATGTAAAATGTTAATAATTATTTTATATACTGCAAACAATGTTATATGCATTTATTTCCGAATATCCAAAAGGCTCTTTTTTTCTATTATTATAAACCTTTTACGGTATAGTATTAAAATATTTACGAAATTTAATTTTTTTTTTAAATAAATATTATTATATCAATATAAAACCTAAAATTTCTTTTCGAGAGAATGAATGCAGTAATTATAAAACGTAAATTATTTATTATTTAAAAGAAAAAATATTCAAAAATAAAATCAGCTGTCTCAACACGACATCAGAGCTTTTTTGAGTCAACACTATATAAAATTTTTAAGAAATTAAAGCCTGAATTTGATTAATAACTATGGTTGAGCAAGGGTTAACCTAACCCAACCCGAATTAAATGTACCGGGTAAAATAATACGCGCTATAATCTTGTCTTTAATATTACTTAGTACCATTTTTAAGATTTACTTATATAACAAAAAGTTTTATATGTAATGACCGTTGATAATTATTTCCGATTTTATATCAATTAATTAGCATTTTATTAATTAATTAACAAATCAAATTATTGAAATAACTTGGAGTAATCTGGAGCAAAAATTATAAAGTAACCCGGGTTAGTACAAAAATTAGAAATCTTAACCCACTCCATAATGGAGTGATACATAACCCGGGTTGATACCAAAACATTATGCTCCATTTAACAACCCTATTAATAACGTTTTATACATATATTGACTTTTATATATAATAATGCATCGTTTCACGAAAATCTGATATATAGTGTTGTTCAACAGGTAGGGAATTTTTTCTCCGGGTGGGCTTTTATATATATTGTAGTATTCACTTTCACCTCAAATCCTTCTAAAATTACAAAAAGAAATTAAAATTCTTAAAATAATTATCCTAAAAAAATGACATTCCAATTTTTAGAAGACTTTACAGAACTTCTTAATGATAAAAAAAAATACAATGTTGTAATTGAAGTTGATCAAGAACAAAATAAAAAAACCTTCACTGCGCACTCGTCCGTCTTAAGTTATCGTTCATCTTACTTTAACAAAGAATTAACAAAGAATACTATTTCCAAAGATGATGATAATAACACTATTAAAATTATTACTAAACCGGATATTTCATCTCTAACGTTTGAAATTATTCTCAAGTAAGGCTTTTATAATTTGTTTTTAATTTAATTATTATAATTTAATATTTAACATATTATGTTCGAAATATTAAAATTAAAATAATAGATATATCTATGGCGGAATTATTGATATCGAAATGATTGCTGCTAATGAGTTGGAGTTTGAGGAATTATCCGAGAAATTAGAAAATTTCTTTATTAAATCCAAGGCTTCTTGGTTGAAAACTCATTTTTTTCTTTGTTTATCATTCAATTTTTGAATATAACAAATTTCAAATTTTGGAAAAATTTTGTAATGATATTATTGCAAAACATCCAAATATTATTTTTAAATCGTCAGAATTCACTTCTCTTCATGAATCCGCTTTAGTATCAATTTTAAATCGAGATAACCTACAGATAAAAGAATCGGAAATTTGGGATTATGTAATTGAGTGGGGAATTACACAAAATCCCACGTTACCCGAAAAATTGGAAGAATGGTTTGACGAAAATTTTATGACTTTAAAAACTACTCTACAACAATGTTTACCACTTATTCGTTTTTTTCACATTTCAAGTTTTGATGTCATGGATAAAGTCAAGCCATATAATAAAATTCTTGATAAGCAATTATGGAATGATTTGGAACAACATTTTATACTTCCAGATCAACCAGTAAAATCTATCATTTTACCACCAAGATTAGTTTTAACTCAAGAATTACCGGCAAGAGTATATAACGCATTTTCGACAATAATTAATAAAGAACATGCAGCAATTATTTCATCATGGATTGATAATCGAACAGTCAGTTATTCTTTTATAAATAATCCTTACGAATTTCAATTAATTCTTCGAGGAAGTAAAGATGGATTTTCTCCAAGAACTTTTTGGGATACTTGTGATGGGCACGCTGATACAATTGTGGTCACTAAAGTTGAAGGAACTAATGAAATTATTGGTGGATTTAATCCTTTATCCTGGAATAAAACAAAGATCGGTTATATGAAAACAAATAAAAGTTTTATATTTTCATTTAAAGATAATATCCAAAATCCAATTATTAGCAGAGTTAAAGATGAATATGGAGCTTTATGGTATTCTCATTATAAGGGTAGATATGGACCATATTTTGGACATGATGAATTCGTGATGTATTCAGATGCATCCAGTTTTACTCGAGACAAGCAAAATTGGTGTAAGAGTTCTATTGATAGTTGTTATGAAAAATCTATTAGAACAACCAATGATGAATTTTCTATTATAGATTATGAAGTATTTAAAGTTGTTTCCAAATCCACTTGGTTTAATTTATCATTTTTTGATTAAAGATATATAAATCATTGTACTTGTGTAAATTATTTTATATACTAAAGAATCGCTCATAAATAAATTCAATTATTAAATGATTTATTATAATTTATATATTTGAATATTGATTATATCAAATATAAGTAATTATCTAATTATATTAATTATTATAAAGCCTTTTGTCAGATAATACCAATCGCTACTGCAGTTTTCTTCATGCCATGTCACTTCAACTTAACATTAATTTTTGTAAATTAAAATCTAAAAAAAATTGCAACTATTTTACAAGACTTCCAATTTATTTAATCAGATCAACTATTTATAATTAACATGGAGATTTTTCAGTTTTAAAAATAAAAGTAAAAATAATTATTTTATTTTAGTATTTAATGTTCTGAGTTCAGGCCGGGTCTCTCTGGACTTAAATATCAATTAATTAGATACCAATTGGTAATTTAATTATGTATAATATTTGTATTTACTTTTTAATTTTTTAAAATTTGCTTAGATAAATTTTCCTAGATTTAATTAACTTTTCAAACATATCAAAACATTAGGCATTAGAAATTAAATTAAAATTACTAAACGAATTTTTTAATATTATTATTAAATTAAATTAATTATTACTCGCGCACACTTTGAGAACGCGATATTGATACTGCATAGTGTATTACATTATTTCCCGAATTAATTTTTTGATTTCTAAACGGTAGTCTCCCAAAGTACGGACATAACTTAGACAGTTATTCTTGGGGTCAATTTGCAATTATGTACTTATTCATTAGCTTTCATTGCGAGCCAGTCCAAAATATATTATCAATATTTATTTTTTAAGAGATAACCATGCTAAATAATTTGCGGGATAATTATTTAAACTTCCAGTTTCATATAAAATGTATATGTATAGATATGTATGTGTGGGTATGAATATTTATATATAAAAAAAATTAAATCAAATCAAATTAAATATCGTATTCAATTTTTTTATCAATTTATCAATAATAGATATTGAAGAAATTTTCTCTCCTTAACAATCTCTATTACAGAAGTAGAAATTTTAGCCGTAGCAATATTATCATTAACTCCAGTTTTTATTATTTTCGAAATCTTTGCACTAAAAATGAATAAATAATTTATAATTATTAAAATAAGTAAATAAAATAATTAGTTAAAAATAATTATAATAATTATTATACAGTTTACATTCATAACAATAAATTTCAAGATTCTATATTGGGTTAATACGGGTACGTAATCGCTTCCACTAATAATTTACATGCTTCATGTAAGGATTTTAAGAACCCATTCTACTTTCCACATCTATTATCAACTAAAATAATTTACTAATTAAATATAATTATCACTATAAATACGCCCACATAAGTAATATTTCCTATTAATTGATGGATTTGAAATTGTTCGATACTGTCTACATTCCTGCAAATTTTTGATTGGTTGAAGCCCTAAATTATTATTTGAATATTATTAAGTATTAAATATTATTATATCTCTAATATAATTATAATTGTGTATTATATAAGATCTGATTATAAAATATAAAAAATATCAAATTAAAAATATTTTTTTATTACCATTTCGCTAAAGATTTCTTCAAAAGTAACGATTCTATAAAAATGAATGTTGTTTTAAGAAAGCACAAGCCAACTACGTGGTGGATTTTGTTGTTCTCTACTTTTAGTTCCATTATCTCCACTGTTCCACTATATCCATTATCTTTTTTTTTATTATCTTCTTTCTTTTTTTTAAAAAAAAGATTATTAAATTTTTATTAAATTATTATAGACAGACAAATTGACAATGACTTAGTAATTAGCCTATATGAAATGACCCCTTAAATGACCTTCAGATGACCTCGTCATTAGAGAGTTTCAAATTAAAAATTGCTTGATGACATATGATGTTTTTCAATCGTTTCGTAATCATTACTTCATGACATGATTATATATTATTAAATACCTAAAACTTTCTAAAATTACAGAAAAGAAATTTTTAAATTCTAAAAAAAATTATTATTCTAAAAAATGGCATTTAAATTTTTAGAAAAGTTATCTCAAGACTTTACAGAACTTCTTAATGATAAAGAAGAATACAATGTTGTTATTGAAGTTGATCAAGAACAAAATAAGAAAACCTTCACTGCGCACTCGGCTGTCTTGCGTTATCGTTCATCTTATTTTAATAAAGAATTAACAAATAATGTTCCAAATAATGATAATAAAAATATTAAAACTATTACTAAACTAGGCATTTCTTCTCAAATATTTGAAATTATTCTCAAGTAAGGCTTTTATAAATTGTTTTTAATTTAATTATTGTAATTTAATATACTATGTTGTGAATATGAATATTAAATTAAATTAATTGACAAATTGAATAATTTTATATATAGATATATCTATGGCGGAATTATTGATATCAAAAATATGGATACCAAAACTTTGTTTGAACTGATGATTGCTGCTAATAAGTTGGAGTTTGAAGAATTATCCGAGAAATTAGAAACCCATTTTATTGAATCTAAAGCTTCTTGGTTAAGAACTCATTTTGCCTTTGTTTATCATTCATCTTTTAAACATAACAAATTTCCAAATTTAGAAAATTTTTGTAATGATATTATTGCAAAGCATCCAAGTATTATTTTTGAATCTGCAGAATTTACTTCTCTTCAAGAATCCGCTTTGGTGTCAATTTTAAATCGAGATGACCTACAGATGAAAGAATCAGAAATTTGGGATTATTTAATTAAATGGGGAACTTCACGAAATCCTACTTTACCCGAGAAATTGGAAGAATGGTCTGACGAAAGTTTTATGACTTTAAAAAAAACCGTACAACAATGTTTACCGCTTATTCGTTATTTTCACATTTCAAGTTCAGATGTTATGGGTAAAATCAAGCCATATAAGAAAATTCTTGATAAACAATTATGGAATGATTTGAAACAACGCCTTTTGCTTCCGGATCGACCAGTAAAATCTATTATCCTTCCACCAAGATTGATATTAACTCAAGAATTACCAACAAGAATAAATGAATCATTTTCAACTATAATTAATGAAGAACATACGGCATTGATCTCATCATGGATTGATAATCGAGCAACAAGTTATTCTTCAAGAAATAATCCTTATGAATTTCAATTAATCCTTCGAGGCAGTAAAGATGGATTTTCCCCAAGAACGTTTTGGGACATTTGTGATAGGCACGCTAATACAATTGTGGTCACTAAAGTTAAAGGAACCAATGAAATTATTGGTGGATTTAATCCATTGGCTTGGAATAAAACAATAAATAGGGATATGAAAACAAATAAAAGTTTTTTATTTTCATTTGAAAGTGGTAATATCCAAAATTCAATTCTTAGCAGAGTTCAAAATGCAAAGTATGCTTTACATTATTCTAGTCTTAAAGATTATTATGGTCCTTATTTTGGACGTGAAGAATTCATGATGTGTTCAGATTTTACTCAAGATAATCAAAATCGGTGTCATAATTCTACTGATAATTGTTATGAAAAATCTATTAGAACAACTGATTATAGATTTTCTATTATAGATTATGAAGTATTTAAAGTTCTTAACAAATCCATCTAAAATCTTATTTTATTTACTTATAAATAATTGTATTTGTGTATTATAAATCATTTTATATAATATATATAATAAAGAATTGCTCATAAATAAATTTTTAAATCACTCCACTGGTGCTCAACACTATAATGTAAATTAACAAATAATATAGTTTACGATTTAATTGGTTAAAGATCAAAAATTTCCAAAATTCAAAAGAAACTTTTTTTTAAAAAAAAATGGTTTATATCTTCCAATTTTGATTATATTGCCTTTCAAATTGTAAGAAAAAGTTCTCTAATTTTTTACATCTAAATATCATATTTTAACCCTAACCCTAAGTTTAATATCAACTAACAAATTTTATTATGACGCTTAACGTGAGCAAAATAGTTGCAATTTGATTTTAAATTTTAATATAAAGTACAGTAAAAATGCATTGGTTTAATTGTCAATTATATTATTATTATTTTATTTTATTTCAGTTCAGTCAGAGTCTCTCTGATCAAATAGATAACAATTGGCAATTTAATTATCTATGGTGTTAACCTTATTCTTTCATCTTATATTTTATTATTTATTATTATTATTATTATGTATTTATTTATTTATTTATTATCAATTATTATTCTATATTATTATCTTATAGTATTACAGTAGATC
>PQFF01000203.1:13145-73145 GCA_003547095.1 Diversispora epigaea
AAAAAAAAAAAAAAAAAAAAAAAGAAATCGAGAATAAATCAAAAATAAAGTTAAAATAATTACCTCTGCGGGAGTTGCCTCAGATTGTAACATATCTTTGGCACGTATGACGGTTTGTTCTTTCATCGAATTCTTTTGCTTTTGATTGTGATACTCGACAAGCGGTTTCATATCCTCAGCCTCGAAATAACGAGCAAAGAATTCTTCATCACGTTTATTGGGTGGGAAGAACTCCATAAGTTTGTTGTCTATTCCTGCCCTTTTAAGAGAGCTACCTAGGTGGTCAATGCTCTGCTCACTAAGATAGGCTTTAAAGACTGCAGTTACAAATTGGAGAGAGAGTCCTTTTATTGAAAAAAAAAATAAAAATTATTTATTAATTAATATTGAAATCATATAAATCATATAAATCATATCTAAATGCTATTTGTTTAAAATTAAATATTTTAATTATATTACCTTCTTTGACGAGATGTTCTTTGAACAAAACGGTCAAGACATTAATGTTTATCATCTGAGTGGAAGTAAACAAACCAATTGCCATAGCAAGTTTGTTGTTATCCGAGGAACCCCATTTATTGGTATATTGGAGCAAATTTTTAACTGTATCTTCAAAACTACGTTGCAAATACTTGTAACGCCTGATCAGCTTATTGAAAACATCAACATGTTTTTTGATGCTTTCACTATTCTCTTCTGCCGCAAATATATAAAATGGACTACGTTTTGCTCCATCTTCAAGAATTGTGCCTCCGGGTGCTGTCAATAAAAATAGATGTTTATATTATTATGTAAGCATATAAATTCCCAACAATTTCGAATATTTTAACATTTTGATAATTATACGCAATAAAAATAGTCGAAAAAAAAAAAACAATAAAAAATAAAAAATAAAAAAAAAAAATAATAAAATAAAATAATAAAGATAATACCTAGTACACCGCCAGTAAGAAGAACTTCAAATAAAGTTTCACCGTATTTTCTATAATCAAGTGAGTTGCCTGCAATATCCAATTTCTGGGAAATATCTTCAAATTCGCCAGGCTGAGCGTTAGAAAGTGCTTTTAAAATACCGTCTCTGAAAACTATTCAAAACGAAAAGATGGAGAGGATGGAAAAAGTAAATATATGTAAATGATACAAAAAAAAGCATTACTCACGATATAAGTTATAATATATATAATTATATATATATTTTTACCAGTTGGCTCGTATTTTGCCTGAGCTTTTTGCTGGCTCTAATAAGAACAAACGAAATAAAAAAGTTATTTTTCCANTGGAGCAAATTTTTAACTGTATCTTCAAAACTACGTTGCAAATACTTGTAACGCCTGATCAGCTTATTGAAAACATCAACATGTTTTTTGATGCTTTCACTATTCTCTTCTGCCGCAAATATATAAAATGGACTACGTTTTGCTCCATCTTCAAGAATTGTGCCTCCGGGTGCTGTCAATAAAAATAGATGTTTATATTATTATGTAAGCATATAAATTCCCAACAATTTCGAATATTTTAACATTTTGATAATTATACGCAATAAAAATAGTCGAAAAAAAAAAAACAATAAAAAATAAAAAATAAAAAAAAAAAATAATAAAATAAAATAATAAAGATAATACCTAGTACACCGCCAGTAAGAAGAACTTCAAATAAAGTTTCACCGTATTTTCTATAATCAAGTGAGTTGCCTGCAATATCCAATTTCTGGGAAATATCTTCAAATTCGCCAGGCTGAGCGTTAGAAAGTGCTTTTAAAATACCGTCTCTGAAAACTATTCAAAACGAAAAGATGGAGAGGATGGAAAAAGTAAATATATGTAAATGATACAAAAAAAAGCATTACTCACGATATAAGTTATAATATATATAATTATATATATATTTTTACCAGTTGGCTCGTATTTTGCCTGAGCTTTTTGCTGGCTCTAATAAGAACAAACGAAATAAAAAAGTTATTTTTCCAATAATTTTTTTTTTAAAGAAAAAACAAAAAATGAATGTAAAAGCGCAGATGAAATACCTTTCTAGTTTTGATCTTCACACCATATAAAGCTGGTAATGAACTCTTTGAATTGACGGTGTTTTGTGTTGCACTCATTAAAAAGTCAGCGAGTTACTTGTTAGAATTATTTGTTAAGAAAGATTTTTTGGTGATTTGAAGTTTTAAATAAAAAAAATAAAAATAAAATAAAAAATAAAATAAATAATTATAAGTCCGAAATTTATTGCCCAGTTGCTTTATATATATTTATTTATTTACTGTGTGTTGCTTAGTAATTATTTATCAATAAAAGAAAATCGAATACATAGTAATACTTAATAAACATGCCAAGACCAAAGATGTCTATAGAATTTATAGAATTCTGGTATTTTTATTTTTAATTATAGTGAGTACTTTAAAGGAATTCTCCTGCATATTATTATTATTTCTATTTCCATAATTATTATTTCAATTTCTATTTTTATTATTATCATTTAATAAATATCAATATATATAAATGTTAATAAATCAATCACCAACTCTATCACATTAACTAACTACTACTATTTTATATTTGATATTATATCTGATATAAATACTTTAAATACTTTAAATACTTTAAATATAATAAAAGAAATAAGTATTCTTCACATTTTCTTTACAACCAATTAGGTTGTTAGAAAAGGTAGATTACCATAGTTGTGCTTATGGTTAAATGCTTATAGTTATTACTTATTTGACTTATTTGACTTATTTGACTTATTTTTAAAGTTAAAAACCGCAGATAAAATGATTACTAAATTAAGTAATCAATCCATTTACAATCAAGATTAACAATACCATTGTATATTGTTCGTCAATCATCCATCGCCTATTACTGGTCTGACGAGTGTTACACCATAATGATTTTTCGCGACTTTGTTAATCTCGATAAAAAAGGTTAAATCATTATTGTTATGCCTAACCTGGATTAATTCGATATAATAATGAAATTTTTTTTTCTTCCAAATTCTATAATCTGGGACTGATAGAATGTTAAAGAGAATGTATTTCAAAAGGACGCGTTCTAATAATAGATTTAATCGTTATTTTTATTTTGTAAATATTATCTTTACTTTTATCGTTTTAATATCGTTAGTAATAAAAGTGGCTTCAGCTGTTAAACGAGAAGACTTTAAAACTTGTGCGGATAGTTCATTTTGTCAACGTAATAGAGTTTATGCTGATAAAGTATCCTCTAATTCTTCATTTATTTCACCATATAATTTAATTGAAAATTCAATTAATATCAAAGATGGTGTTCTCTCCGGTGAAATAATAAATATTGAAAATAATGTACATTTTATTTTAGAATTAAATTTATTAACAACTGATTCGGCTCGAATTAGAATTAATGAAAAATACCCTTTAAAACCTCGATATGAAGAAGTTCAGAATTTCGCTTTAGTTAATGAACCATCAAATACTTTAATTTATACTGTACTTCCTTCAAAAGATGGTTTAACTTCTATATCTTTTGGTAATGAGGGTAAACAAAAAGTTATTGTTTATCATTCACCTTTTCGTGTTGAATTTTTATTTAATGATGTTCCCGTTGTCACATTAAATGATAGAGGGTTTTTCAATTTCGAACATTTAAGAAAAAAAGGTGATTCTTCTAGTTTTGTGGATCAAAGTAATGTTGAGAATAATGTCAATCTTAATAAAAATAAAGATGAGGATAATAATAATGATAAAAATGATGATGGTGATAAAGAAGAAGAAGAGGAAAAAGGTTTATGGGAAGAAACTTTTAATGGAAAATTGGATTCAAAACCAAATGGACCTGAATCTATTGGACTTGATATATCTTTCCCGGGATTTTCTCATGTATATGGAATTCCAGAACATGCTTCTACACTTTCATTAAAAGAGACAAGAGGAGGAAGTGAAGGTGCATACACGGAACCTTATCGATTATATAATTTGGATGTATTTGAATATGAATTGGATAATCCAATGGCACTTTATGGATCAATTCCTTTTATGATGGCTCATCGTAAAGGTGCATCCGCTGCAATTCTTTGGTTAAATGCGGCTGAAACTTGGATTGATATAACAAAGAATAAAGAAGATAAACATGGTTTATCAGGTTTTTTAAATTTTGGTAAATCCACCACCACAACAAATACACATTGGGTATCAGAATCTGGAATTATTGATATATTCATTTTTTTGGGTCCAACTACATCTGATATACATTATCAATATGGATTACTCACTGGATTTACAACGATGCCTCAATATTTTGCAATTAGTTATCATCAATGTCGTTGGAATTATCTTAATCAAGATGATGTATTAGAAGTTGATGAAGGATTTGATAAATATGATATTCCGTATGATGTTATTTGGTTAGATATTGAACATACCGATAATAAAAAATATTTAACTTGGGATAATGCAAAATTTCCTGATCCCATAAAAATGCAAAATAATATTGCATTAAAAGGGCGAAAGATGGTTACTATTGTTGATCCTCATCTCAAACGTGATGATGATTTCATTTTATATAAGGAAGCTCTTGATTTGGATCTCTTCATTAAAGGTTCCGATGGTCAAGTATATGATGCATGGTGTTGGCCTGGAAGTTCTTCTTGGCCTGACTTTACAAATCCCAAGGCTTGTGAATGGTGGAGTAAAAAATTTACTTTGGATCAATATAATGGATCAACGGAATCCTTATTTATATGGAATGATATGAATGAACCGGCCGTTTTTAGTGGTCCCGAAATAACATTCCCAAAAGATATTATTCAACATGATGGTTGGGAACATCGTGATTCTCATAATATTTATGGACTTTCATATCATGCAGCAACATTTTCAGGACTTATGAATCGAAAAAATCCACCTCATCGTCCTTTTATTCTTTCTCGTTCATTTTTTGCTGGTAGTCAAAGATATGGTGCAATTTGGACAGGTGATAACATGGCTAAATGGGATCATTTGGCTGCTTCATTACCAATGTTATTAACAATTGGTATTTCTGGATTACCATTTTCTGGTGCTGATGTTGGTGGATTTTTTGGTAATCCTGAACCAGAACTTTTAGTTCGATGGTATCAAGCGGGAGCTTTTCAACCTTTCTTCCGAGCACATGCACATATTGATACCAAACGTCGTGAACCTTGGATAGCAGGTAGTCCTTATACGAGATATATTCGTGATGCTGTACGTGAAAGATATGCATTACTTCCTTTATGGTATACTCTTTTTTATGAAACAAGTATTACAGGGAAACCTATAATTCGTCCAATGTTCGAAGTTTATCCTGATGAAGAAGAAGGTTTCGCCATTGAAGATCAATATTTTGTGGGAGATTCATTACTTGTTAAACCAGTTGTAAATCAAGGTCAAACATCTATTGAAGTGTATCTTTCAGGAGATGAATTATATTATGATTATTATAATTTCCAAAGAATTCAAGGATCAAATAAAGTAATTAAAGTGGATGCACCTTTAAATAAGATACCTGTTTTCATACACGGAGGATCAATTATTTCAAGAAGACAAAGAATTCGTCGTTCATCCGCTGGTATGCGTTTAGATCCATTCACGCTTTTGGTCGCATTAAATAAAAAAGTAAGTGAAAACACACTCGCTATTAGGTTTAATATATTTGTACTGAATGAATTAATAATAATAATAATAATAATAATAATAATAATAATAATAATAATAATAATAATATAAATANGTCGTGAACCTTGGATAGCAGGTAGTCCTTATACGAGATATATTCGTGATGCTGTACGTGAAAGATATGCATTACTTCCTTTATGGTATACTCTTTTTTATGAAACAAGTATTACAGGGAAACCTATAATTCGTCCAATGTTCGAAGTTTATCCTGATGAAGAAGAAGGTTTCGCCATTGAAGATCAATATTTTGTGGGAGATTCATTACTTGTTAAACCAGTTGTAAATCAAGGTCAAACATCTATTGAAGTGTATCTTTCAGGAGATGAATTATATTATGATTATTATAATTTCCAAAGAATTCAAGGATCAAATAAAGTAATTAAAGTGGATGCACCTTTAAATAAGATACCTGTTTTCATACACGGAGGATCAATTATTTCAAGAAGACAAAGAATTCGTCGTTCATCCGCTGGTATGCGTTTAGATCCATTCACGCTTTTGGTCGCATTAAATAAAAAAGTAAGTGAAAACACACTCGCTATTAGGTTTAATATATTTGTACTGAATGAATTAATAATAATAATAATAATAATAATAATAAAAACGATAATAATTACTGATATATATATCTCTCTTTGTTTATTTATTTATTTATTTATTTATACATTACAACATTTAGGGAGAAGCAAAGGGTACATTATATTTGGATGATGGAGAAACATACGAATTTGAAAAGGGAAATTATGTTTACCGTCAATTTATCTTTACATCAGGAAAACTAACCTCAAAATCATTATCGAGTGATAATAGTAATTTGTATTCTCAAACGATTAGTTCCGTATTAAGAGTAGAAAGAATTATTATTATAGGACTTGATAAGAAACCTAGTAAAATATTTGCTTATAATAATTCGAATCCTTCTTTGAAACAAGAATTAGAATTTAAATTTGGTGGAATTGGAACTACAATTAATTCTTTTACTACTCCATCATCAAAAGATGTGCTTGTTATTAAAAATCCAAAATTATTCATTACTGAAGATTGGACAGTTCAATTTTAATTAATTAAATTAATTAAATTAATTAATTAAATTAATTAAATTAATTAATTAATAAGTAGTAAATGCATTTGGCATTTTTATTGCATTTACATTTTATTATTTTATATTATTTTATATTTTTATCAATAGAAATTAGAATAAAAAATAAAAAAAAAAATTGTCGCACATTTAGATTTATTTATTTAATTTTACTTGATAATAAAATTATATATTAAAACTTTAAATTATTTAATAATCATGATTACTTTTTATTATCTCTCTCATTCTATATTATAAATGAATAATAGGTAAATTAAAAAAAAAAAAAAATTTTTTTTTTGTCTTTTTTAATACCATTATATATTTCTGTATTTGATTTATTGTTCTATCTTGAATTGGAAAAAGAAATATTGAAAGAAATAATATTTTACTGTTATTTGTATGTGATCATTTTATAAATTGATAATAATAGTCCTTCGAAAAAAAAGAAAAAAAAAGAAATGTCCATTTGCCCCCTTTTTGCATATAAAAATGCTTTATATATAAATGTAAAAAATATGTTTGATTTGTTTTGTAACCTCTTCTTGGCGTCTTTTCCTACTATATCAATAATAGTGATTGTGTGATATATTTCTCGTTAATTATAGACTGCTAAAAAAGAAAGTAAGAGGGAGAGAAAGAAAGAAAGAAAGATAACAACTGAAGAATAATAATGAAGGGTAAATATTGCTGTTTTATATTACAAACGAAGAGCTACATGTGATTGATTAAATGTTATTGGATGAGAAAATGTGTGGCGGAAGCAAAAGTCTAATAAAATATGAAAAGAAAAAAGAAAAAATGAATAAAAGAATGAAATAAGAATACATATCTTGAGTATATAATATGTTTTTGTTATCTATCTAAAATTAAAAACTAAAAACTAAAAACTAAAGAAACTATGATATCCTGTTAAAGAAATTTATTCGGCTTCTTCCTCGGCAACATATTCTTCCTCACCACCTTCTTCATATTCACCACCATCCTCTTCAGCTAATAATTAGTGAATAAATGAATAAATAATTAACAAATAAATAAATAAATAAATAAATATGATAAAAAAAGGATTGATTGTTATAATGAAAATATACTTACTGGCTGCTTCTTGATATTGTTGATATTCAGAAACTAAATCGTTCATATTGGATTCGGCTTCAGTGAATTCCATTTCATCCATACCTTCACCAGTATACCAATGTAAGAAAGCCTTTCGTCTAAACATAGCAGTGAATTGTGTATTTATACGTTTGAAAAGTTCTTGAATTGCTGTACTGTTACCAACAAAGGTACCAGACATTGTAAGTCCAATTGGAGGAATATCACACACAGCTGTCTTTACACTTGATGGAATCCATTCAACAAAGTATGAACTCATTTTAGTTTGAATCATATGCATTTGTTGTTCAACTTCCTTGGTTGAAAGTCTACCACGGAAAATTGTGGCAACTGTCAAATAACGTCCATGACGTGGATCAGATGCTGCCATCATATTACGAGAATCAAACATTTGTGCTGTCAATTCTGGTACCGTGAGAGCACGGAAACCTTGAGAACTACGTGATGTCAATGGTGCAAATCCAACCATGAAGAAATGTAAACGTGGGAAAGGAACTATAAATATAGAATAACAAATAGAATAACAAATAGAATAACAAATAGAATAATGTTTCTAAATATTAGAATAATTCATAAATGAATAATAATAATTAAATTAAATTAAAAATTGATCACGTACCCATATTAACTGCAAGTTTTCTAAGGTCACTATTTAATTGACCAGGGAATCTTAAACAAGTTGTGACACCGCTAATTACAGCCGATACGAGATGATTAAGATCACCATAACTTGGGTTGGTTAATTTTAATGTACGGAAACAAATATCGTATAAGGCTTCATTATCAATACAGAAAGTTTCATCACTGTTTTCTACTAATTGATGAACTGAGAGTACGGCATTATATGGTTCGACTACTGTATCAGACACTTTTGGTGAAGGAACTACTGAGAATGTACACAGCATACGATCAGGAAATTCTTCACGGATCTTAGATAATAATAAGGATCCGAGACCGGAACCAGTACCACCACCAAGGGAATGGGTTACTTGAAATCCTTGAAGACAATCAGTGGACTCTGCTTCTTTACGGAGAACATCCAAGATAGAATCAACTAATTCAGCACCTTCGGTATAATAACCTTTGGCCCAATTGTTACCAGCACCAGATTGACCGAATACAAAGTTATCTGGTCTGAAAAGGGCACCGTACGGACTAGATCGGATAGAATCCATAGTTACGGGCTCAAGATCTATTAGTATAGCCCTTTTAGGTGAAAAAATAAAAAGAATCAATTAAATATAATATTATGTATAATATATTCATTTAAATATTTTTGTTTAATTTTATATCAATTTTATTAACTTGAATCAAAAGAAAGTTTAGAAACTAACCTTGGCACATATTTTCCACCCATAGCTTCATTATAATATACGTTGATTCGTTCTAACTGTAAGTCACTGTCTCCATGATAAGCACCTGAGGGGTCAAGACCGTGTTCAGCAGAGATAGCTTCCCAGAATTTTTGACCAATCTAAAGTTAACAGATGATACAGATGACACGAGAAAAAATTACGATGTAAACATTAATTACTTTTAGTCAAAAAGTAAGACGCGTTATTTTTTGTGATTCAAACTTGATAGACAAGTTGAATCTCGCAAATTAATTTATTGATAAATACCTGGTTACCACATTGACCTAAAGAAAATAATAAAACAATAAATAAAATAATGAGTAAAAAAAATAAAAATGAGATATAAATATAATAAACAAAAAAGATAATCGTTAAAAAAAAAAACCAGAAATAACGTAAATAACGTAAATAACGCATACCAGTTTGTAAGTGAATAATTTCTCTCATTTTGTTATGATTTTTGTTATTGTTAGAAATAAGTTTTTATTAATTATTTTCTTTTGAAGAAAAAATAAATTTATATTATTTTGAAGAGAAAAGACACGAGTAGAAAATTTAATAGAAAAAAGGAAATATTTTTATTTGCAAAATAAATAGGGAGAGGCGGCTAAAAAAGATTCAACGCAGGATATAAAAGGATAAACAGATGAAGGAAAAATCTAAATAAGCCAAAAAAAAAAGTTCTACGCCAAGGGTCAAAAAAAAACATGTTACGTCCGTAAAAGGACCAATTAAAAAAGAGGGAACCGAATTTTTTGATGTGAGGGTACATCAATTGCAGTCAAGACGAATAATAATAGTGGAAAGGCCTTTCCAACGGTGCATAATGAAGAAATTATCTCTATGAACGTTAATCCATTTAATCAAAGAACAAATAAAATTTAGATTTTTCGTACGTCGTGTATCGTTAAATTACATACTATTATTCCTCTAAAGGAATTATTTTTGATATAAATTATCAGAATGCACCTCTTTTTTATTAACAAAAAGATTGTGCGTTCTTTTGTTGACAACAGATGACGCATACAGGTGACTGTACGATTTTAAAAGAAGATATTTAATTTTAGAACCATTAAGAAAATGACATGCAATAAAAACTTTGATCTTATTTTTTTAAAGTAATAATTTTTATCATGTATTATATACATTATGTAGATCATGTTTTAGTATTGTATTGTTAAAAAAAAAAAATAAATAAATTTTTAATATAATAATTATACTAATAATACTAATTATATTAATAATATTAATAATGGTTTTTCTAATCCATAAATAGTTTAATTATCATTAAAATATAAATTGTTATATAAAATTACAAAGGTTAAAAAGGTAAAAACTACAATTGAGCGAAATAATATATAGACAATAATAATATTCAAATCAAATGTAATATTGATTTGCCATTTTGAATTAAACACTTTGACAGGAAGTTAAATGTAAGTGGACCCCAAATAGATTAATAAATATTTATACTTGAGGTTTGCTAAAAAAAATTAGGGGTCATAATTTTATTTTAATATACATTAGTCATATATTAAATCGCTTAGTAAGCATCAATTTTTGGAGGGAATAATGTATTTAAAGTTAATAACTTCGTAAAGTATTTACTGAATAATAAATTATAAAAAAAATTTTTTGAAATCTTTATATCTCAGTCTGCATAAAAAATATCACCAATCGATTTTCCTCAATGAGAGGAATCTAACAATATAAAAATCATTGTTGTGGGATCACTGGATGGTAAGATATACATTTTGTTAATGAATCTCAATATCTCGGTCAATATCGATCCAATTGATATGAAACGATCATCATTCGATTCCTCCTTATGAGGCGAATTTAACAAACTATAAATTGTCAAAACTCAATGATTAGTTATGAATTTATCTTTAATTCGAAGTTTTCTTTAATTTTAAGTTTTAAAAATTAAAATTATATTATAAATACTATAAATATATTGCGAAACGTTAAAAACGTTTTGCGAAACTACATTATGCCAATCAATTACTTTAATTATAGGTCATAATTACAATTAATTTTCGATTGGATTTTAGTGAATTATGTTGGCCCAAGTTGCACTATTCCTTTAATATCAAATAAACTTTATTATCACTTTTTGTATAACCCTCTACTATTTTTATATGGTAAGTACAGATTGCCAGTAATTTGTTATTATTGTGTTTATTGTTTTATATTTATAATTAATAATTAATTCAATTGGATGTCATTATTAATTGGATAACTGTCTGAATATCATGGTATTACCAATATAAAAAGAATTATAAAAAGAATTATAAATATTTTATGATAATTGAAAACCTATCATATATAATTGAAAATATATAATATATATAATAAAAATACATTGTTTAATAATTTATAATTCTAATAATTATAATCTGTAATTATTATAATACAAATCCTCTCATAAAGAAAATAAAACTTATAAAAAAAAAATTTACTGCTATATTCAATTTGGAACACACTTATAATAATACTCCATTTAAAAAGTAAAGTTAATTAGAAACATCAAATATCAAAAATAAATTCTTTTTATTTAAGAAAATTCTACTGCTTTTCCAGTCTATATAATATATATAGTATATATATATATTTGATAGATAAATAAATTATAATAATAAATTAAAAGAAATAGTAAATAATAGTTATTACAATATTAATATTATAAAAATAATAAAAATAATAAAAATAATAAAAAAATTTTAAAAATTTACCACAAGTAATCCAATAATCAAACCAAATAATCCAAGTACACTTCCAAAAATTTCAATTACTAAAATTTTAACAAATAATGTTTGATCTTGTGCATCAGCCAAAGCAGCTGTACTTCCAGAAATTCCCACAGCTATTCCGCAAAATAAATTACAAAATCCTACTGTTGCACCTCCCCAGAAAAGTGAATAACCTTTTTTTTAAAAAAAAATTTGAGATGAATAAAATAAAAATAATAATAATAAAATAATTAAAAAAAGATAACAATTTTGAATATTTAATATAATTTTTACCTGTAAAATAATTTGATGGTGTACGCAAAGCTTCTCCTGATACACTTTGTAATTTTGCAGAAAATACAATAGCCATGATGACTCCATAAATAGCAACTACTTCACAAAAAATAATGCTTTTTTTATTATTATTATTATTATAATAATAATGTAATAAAATTTAATAAATGTTAGGAAATTATAATAATGAGAAATTATGATATGATGATAACTGTGAAGAAAAACTGTATACCTTATAAGATTCTTGGTTCTAATTCTCGGGGCTTTGACAGCTCCACCTAAAATGCTTGATCCTGTAATGAAAATACCCCTTTATAAAGAGTTATAAAAAAATAAAATAAGATTTATATAAAATAAGGAATGTTTAAGGAGTGCGTAATCATAACTTTTCTAAACTTACCATCCTGCTCCCACAATACTTAGTCCTATACATAATGCAATTCCAAGTACCGCCCAAGAGTAAGGATTAGTAGTCTTCAATAGTAAAAGAAAATCAATCCTTCCTGTAATGATAAGCAGAAACACTACAATAATAGAGAGGGTAATGAAATAAGAAATTAGATATCTCAGCGAGTATCCCATTTTTTTTTTTTTGTTAAAGGTTAAATCTTCGATAGATAATGTTATAAACTCGGTAAATGCGATTATCTGATCTTAAAATCATCATTGGATTACTTTAAATGGTTAATTTATGTAATCTATCCATATAAAGTTAATCCAATTTTTCGAATTTATGATGATCACTGATTTACTGATTTACCAAAAGAACGCGTTTTTTTTTTTTAATTCTTTTTTTTTTTTTTTTTAATTCTTTTTTTTTTTTTTGTTAAAGGTTAAATCTTCGATAGATAATGTTATAAACTCGGTAAATGCGATTATCTGATCTTAAAATCATCATTGGATTACTTTAAATGGTTAATTTATGTAATCTATCCATATAAAGTTAATCCAATTTTTCGAATTTATGATGATCACTGATTTACTGATTTACCAAAAGAACGCGTTTTTTTTTTTTAATTCTTTTTTTTTTTTTTGTATATTCTTACTATTACAAAATGTTGACCCGATCTTCGGCGGCAAAGAAATCTAATAATGAAACGGAAAGCAAAAATTTATTTGCGCCAATTTCCCCGGTTCTAACGTGCCCGGAACTTGAAATTGTAAAACCGGTTAGAAAACGGTCTCGACGCACCAACGATTCTAAAACATTTGAAAGTACACTTTCATCAACGAGCACCAAAGTAACAACTTCAAGTGTTAATACTACCAGTAACATCAATAATACAGTTAATGATACAAATGACGCTAATGCTAATAATGATGTAAATATCACTAATGATATTAATGATATTAATGATATTAATGATATTAAAGATGTAATTACTACTATTAATTATGTAAATTATAATAATAATAATAATAATAATAATAATAATAATAATAATATAAATATCACTAATGTTGCAAATACTACAACTTCGGGAACACAAAAATTTTCTGTATTAAAGATATTATCAATGGCTAGTACATCTGATTTAAGTTTTCGTAATTTTCGTCTACGTCGAATTGTGAAAGAAAATCATGGTCACGATATAAATCAGTTAGCATTCTTTTTCAACTTGAATAATTATGAAGCTCCAGTAGGTGCACAATATAAAAAAAAATTTAATAAACTTGGTCATGTCGAAAGGAATCAACGAGATACAAGTAATATTTTAGCGAGTGTTGGTGATTTTCAGGTATATACAAAAATTTTATTATTCTTATTATTCTACTGGTTTTTATTTTTTATTTATTTTATATTATTATTTTATATTATTATTATTATTATTATTATTATTATTATTATTATTATACGAATAGGCAAATATTTATGATAATGAACATTGTGGAGATCATTTAGACATAATGTCGAATTTTGCAGTAGGTGAAAACGTAGATTTGACTTCAAGTGTACGTTTCTATTTTTTTATTTCCATTTTTTATTTCTATCTTTATTACTATTTTCTTTTTAAATAAAAATTACAAATCGACACGTTTTTTTTTTAGGAATTATTAACTTGTTGTTGGATACATCGTGATGACGATGCATTATTGGCAGTAGCAGGAAATTCTCGTATCATATATATTATTAGTCTTACACTCTCTATCACTTTACGAATAATAAAAGGACATACGGGTAGATTTATTATAATCTTTTTTTTTTCCTTTCGAAATTTATATGAATAACAACAACAACAACAACAATAATAATTCATAGATTCATGGACCCTTTGAAAATTTAATTTTTTTCTAGATATTATTACTGATATTCAAAAGAATCCAATAGATGATATTCATTTATTATCTGCATCTAAGGATTCCACTGTCAGATTATGGAATGTTGAAAATGGCACGTGTTTATATGTGTTTGAAACCAAAGCTTCCGTAATGGTAAATTAAATAATTTTATATTATTTAAAAAAAAAAAAAAAAGTGGATGGAAAAAATATTTTCTATGGTTTAAATATTTTTAATTATATGGTTTAAAAGTGTTGGCATCCTTCAGGACAAACATTCTTGACAGGAAGTTATAATGGAGAAATAAGGATATGGGAAACTCCAGATTTGATAAATACTCCCACACAATCTTTAAATTTCAGTCATAAAGATTTGATAACACGATATAAAAAAATCCATACCAGTCAAATAGGTATTTATTATATTTCTATCTTTCTTCCCTATAAATTTTCACATTATTAACATTATTAAAAAAAAAAAAATCTTATTCCTTTCAAATACTATAATTTCAAATATATCAGATTGTATTCGCTTTGCAAACAAGCATGTACTCTCGAAATCAATAAATGGTAAGATTGAATATTGGAATTATCAAACTTTTGAAGGACTTAGGTCTTTTACTATTAAGAATGGTATTAATAATAGGTCAAGGTTTGATGTAAGGTGAGAATTAAAAAAATTAAAATGAATAAAAAAGTAAATAAATAATATCATTACTTTAAATGAATTAAGAAAATTTCGTTCAAAATTTTTTAAAAATAGTCTTGATGAAAAATTTTTCTGTGTGGGTACTAGCAATGGTAGTATCATTATATATAATGTTATAAATGGTAAGCTGATAACAGAACTTCGTCACAGAAGGTCAACCAAAGCTGTAAGATGTTGTGTCTTTTCTCGGGACTGCAAGTAAGTTTAAAGAATATTGTAATATAATTATTTCTAATCAATAATAATAATAATTAATTAATATTGTTGTTGTTGTTTAAAAGACAAGTCATTGCAGCTGGTGAAGATGGATATATTTGGAGATATGATTATATTGACGACGCTACATTAGTAGAATGGGCAAAATGGAAACCAAGCTAAATATCACTCCCTTTCCTGAATATCCTCCTTGCTTGAATATATTAGAATATATTAGGAATACTTTTATATATATATACTTTTTTTTTTTTTCTTTATTTGGAAATTTATATAATTGAAATTTTCCTATAATTCTTTTGTGCAATTAAATTAGTTATAAATTTTTATTATTTCAATTTCTTGATTCCTTTCAAAAAATAACAAAAATAACAAAAATAGCAGCTCAAGAAGAAAGCTATATATGAAAAATGAACCACATATAAATATAGATTTCAATTACCAAATTTTTATTCTACTGTTGTACAATAATAATAATAATAATAATAATAATAATAATTACTGTTAAATTTTATTTATTTCTGAAATAATTTTTCAAAATAAATTTATTTAATAGGTATGAAACAGGTGTAAGCTTAACATTTATTTATGGATTTAATTGTCATAATCTTGATGATCCACTTGAAACATTAAGATGTGTAGAAAAGGATGCATTAATTGAAATTTTAAAATCAAATGGATCAATTTCTCAAGGTATTTCAGGTATAGGTAAAAGAAAAAAAGAATGTTATTTAAAATCTTTATCAGAGGTAAATACATACATATATATATATTTTATATATATATATAATTTTTACATTTAATTTTTATGTTTAATTTTCTATTAAAATTTATTTTATATTTTTATTAATTATATGAAATAATAATTAGCCTACTATGGAAATATTAAAAAATGTAAAAGGGTGAGTAAGAATTATAATAATTAATCTTTGATTTGATTTTATTATATGAATTTATTAATATAACAACTTATATTTACATTTATCTATCTATCTATTTTTTCAGAATTTTGGATCCAACAAACATATTTTGCAATCAAAACTTAATTCGTGATGATGATGATAATAATAATAATAATAATAATAATATATAATTGATTTTGATATCTTTGTAAANAGAAAGTGATTCAAAATTATAGTGGAATCCGTTTGATGGATGAATCGGGTTTACAATTGATTCAAGCATTTAATACCGTGGCACCTAATGTTACCAATATATTCTTTGATTCAATTAAAAATTTTTATTTGAAAAGATGGAAAGGTTTAAAAGTTGGTAAAATGTGTTTAGCAGCATTGATACTTGAAAATAATGATCTCTCTAAATTAGATGTGGATGAAAAGAATATTCAAAAGATTGCTACTAATTATAAAGGTATAATGGCTGGAAGTGAATTAAGTGAGACAATGTTTTTCTCGTCAAAGGTAAAAGAATATATTTCATAATAATAATATTTTATAAATCTTCTTTTTAAATTATTTATATCTATTTATTTATATCTATTTTTATTTATATCTATTTTTATTTATATTTATATCAGATATTACCATATTTCAGAGATTTTCTTCTTGATTATTATGCCATATCTAATTTTTTGGATACTTCTACATCATGGTCAAATATTAAAGAATTAATTATAAAAGTTAAAGAAAGAATTATTTCTATTTGTAAAGCGCAAGGTGTTAGAGCCAGACCATATATCGGAGTTAGAGTGGATCAAGTGTAAGACAATCTTTAATAATAATAATAATAATAATAATAATAAATATTTAGTTGAACTCTTACATTAGATTTCTTCTTCTAATTACTAGCATATTTATCTTTAATATCTTTCCATTGTTTCTATCGAAATAACAAAATGCGTATAGATAAAATATATTTTATTTTTATTATTATTTTTACATTTAATTAAAAAGTAATCAAAATTAAGTAAAAAATATATATATATATATATATATATATATGTAAAGGATACTTACTCCCTTATTCAAATGATCCCAAATGCGATCAGAGGCAGTATCAAAACCCAGTTCAAAAACAAATGCAGTACTAAAAATTCCAACTAAGAAAACTGTATTACGTTTGAAAAGTGTTTGATATAAAGTTCGAGAAAATCTAACAATGATAAAATATGAAATATAAACATAAATTAGGAAATGCAACAAATGAATGAATAATAATTATTATTATTACTATTACAACTTTACCCGTTGAGGCTTGAATAGTTAGCTAAATGGGAAGGCATTTTGAGTAATAGAATAAATAGAATTAATGATTATAATAATAATATGTATTTTTTAGGGAAAGGTGAAAGGAGAAGTGTCGACGATCAATTTTTTCTACTGTAGATGAAAAAATTTCGTCATTTTAAAAAAATCCATATAGTAGTACAAACTTATTCATTTTATCTTTTTTTGTCTCTCGCGTCACGGCTTAGTAAATTCTTTTATTGAAAAGTATTACATTCCAAAGTATAGTTCATTTCAATAGTAAGCAATAACGATCTAGCACGTCGAAAGAATAATGTCGACTGAAGCACAGAAAAATAACACGACTACAACAGTAGTTGGTAAAAATAAACTAGTGGTAGATCGTGAGAAGGTTAATAGATTTAAAAATTTACAGTTATTTAATATGGTTTAAAACTAGGCTGGTAAATTTTAAATTTTTTATTTTATTAAATATTTTATGAATGTATATATTAATTTATTATTATTATTATTATTATTATGGATTAATTATTATAAAGACGGTTCCGTTTTTGTTACGAATATTTTGGAGACAAGGTCATCACCATAGGTATTCTTTTTGATATTTATTTATATTGAGGTAAATGAAAAAAAAAAAAAAATTTACTTAAATTATTTTTGGTATAGACCCGATGATTATACACCTGAACATCTTCCGACCGAAAATGAAGTTCAAATATATACTTGGTAATGTGTATTATTATTTATTATTATTTATTATTGTTATTATTATTATTATTGTTATTATTGTTTTTGTTATTATTATTATTATTTTCATTTAAATTATTATAGGAAGGATGCTACATTGAAAGAAATTGCCAATCTTTTTAGAGAAGTAAATGCTGAAGCCAATAAACCCAATGCACGGTTATCATTCAAATTAGTTTATCTTGATAATTTACGAGGAAAATATGTACTTAAAGATTTAGGTGCAGTTCATAACTTATCTCCTTCATCTGATCATGATACAAACCTTGATGATGCCAGATTTGTTATTGGAGACTTTCTGGACGTGGCAATTTTTCATGGTGCTCCACCTCGATCTATTGAAAGACGTAATAGTCTTTGGAGAGATAGAAACAGGGATCGTGATCGTGATAGAGGTGGTAGAAATTTTCGGGGAATTGGGAATGATAGAGAACGTGAGAGAAACAGGGATCGAGACAGGGATCGGGACAGGGATCGAGAAAGAGATCGGGACAGGGATCGTTACAGAGATAGAAATGGTGGGTTAAGGGCTGATAGGGATAGAAGGGATGATCGAAGAGATAGGAATCTTAGGGATAGAAGGAGGTAACAAATCAAATTGGATCAATCTTTTTTTTTTTTTAATGTTATTATCTGATATATATTTCTTGGTACTGGTTGATGATACGTAATTAAATTTCTTTCGAAGTATTTCGATATAATTTCGATCAAAAAAAAAGAAAAAAAAAAGAAAAAAATTACGTTGGCATTATATATATATTTTTTTCTTTATTAGATAAATAAATAAAAAAAAAGATTAGAGATTTAAAATAAATATTTGGAATCTATTAATAATGCATAGTCCCGTTTTACATTTGGGATTTAAAATCATTCTTTTTTCGGTTTTTTCTTAATATAATCTTCAAATTTGGATCCTCTAGTTTTGGCAGTCAAATCCCATTTATCCTTTATTTATTATAATTATTATTAAATTCAGTAAAAATTCAATATATTAAAAGAATTATAATTATATATAATTCTTCTTATTTAAGATAAAATTCAATATACTAACGTCANACAGGGATCGTGATCGTGATAGAGGTGGTAGAAATTTTCGGGGAATTGGGAATGATAGAGAACGTGAGAGAAACAGGGATCGAGACAGGGATCGGGACAGGGATCGAGAAAGAGATCGGGACAGGGATCGTTACAGAGATAGAAATGGTGGGTTAAGGGCTGATAGGGATAGAAGGGATGATCGAAGAGATAGGAATCTTAGGGATAGAAGGAGGTAACAAATCAAATTGGATCAATCTTTTTTTTTTTTTAATGTTATTATCTGATATATATTTCTTGGTACTGGTTGATGATACGTAATTAAATTTCTTTCGAAGTATTTCGATATAATTTCGATCAAAAAAAAAGAAAAAAAAAAGAAAAAAATTACGTTGGCATTATATATATATTTTTTTCTTTATTAGATAAATAAATAAAAAAAAAGATTAGAGATTTAAAATAAATATTTGGAATCTATTAATAATGCATAGTCCCGTTTTACATTTGGGATTTAAAATCATTCTTTTTTCGGTTTTTTCTTAATATAATCTTCAAATTTGGATCCTCTAGTTTTGGCAGTCAAATCCCATTTATCCTTTATTTATTATAATTATTATTAAATTCAGTAAAAATTCAATATATTAAAAGAATTATAATTATATATAATTCTTCTTATTTAAGATAAAATTCAATATACTAACGTCATGTTCAAGAGCTACGAAATAAAGTCCAACAGGAAGTATTACACAACATAATAAAGCCATTCGAATATTTGGACCACTAAATCTAAAGTATTTGGTAGCGCCACCACTTCTCATATTGCCCCACCGTTCAATTGCGGGATCTTTAAGTAAAGCTAAAAATACCAAAAAATTTATAATTGTAGATGGAAATTACTTTTGATAATATATTATTATCATTATTATTATTATTATTATTATTCCGTATTTACAGTTATGGTGATCGTCTCCCGCCATTTTGTATTTTTTTTTGCAAAATTGCAAGAGAAAGGAAAAAATGTTCTAACATGTTTTTATATTACACATCGATCATGTGACATACGTATCTCATGACTAAAACGATCGAAGCAATTACTCCCCGCCTTTTAATCAAAATAATAACTATCGTTGTACCAAAATTTTAAAGAAGGTTCAAAGAAAGAAAGGAGTGTCCAATTGCCAATGTCATTATGTAAATTTCATAGACACTCCAATAAAAAGAAATAAAATAATTACTAAACAATGAGATATATTAATGTATTTATAAATAAATGTTGTAAGAACTAAAAAAAAAATACGCCTCTAAAAAATTTGATAAATAATAAATCACGGACTCAGAAAATAAGTTTCGTCACACATATAAATACATCAACTTCCCAACATCAAAACTTTGAAGAAATTTGAGAATATAAATTACATAAAATTGTTCGTAATCAGATTACACAATCATCACTCGTCCTGTGAATTTTTTTATAGTTTGCTTTTTTTTTTTATTCCCAAACCACCAAATTTCTTCCACACTGATAATAACAACTTCAAACAAAATTTTAGTCATCCTATTTCGTTTGATTGTATTTTATAATAAAAACCTCCCTTTTNTTTTAATCAAAATAATAACTATCGTTGTACCAAAATTTTAAAGAAGGTTCAAAGAAAGAAAGGAGTGTCCAATTGCCAATGTCATTATGTAAATTTCATAGACACTCCAATAAAAAGAAATAAAATAATTACTAAACAATGAGATATATTAATGTATTTATAAATAAATGTTGTAAGAACTAAAAAAAAAATACGCCTCTAAAAAATTTGATAAATAATAAATCACGGACTCAGAAAATAAGTTTCGTCACACATATAAATACATCAACTTCCCAACATCAAAACTTTGAAGAAATTTGAGAATATAAATTACATAAAATTGTTCGTAATCAGATTACACAATCATCACTCGTCCTGTGAATTTTTTTATAGTTTGCTTTTTTTTTTTATTCCCAAACCACCAAATTTCTTCCACACTGATAATAACAACTTCAAACAAAATTTTAGTCATCCTATTTCGTTTGATTGTATTTTATAATAAAAACCTCCCTTTTCGTTATTCTTTTATCAACTTTGCAAATATGAATAATAATAATTCACCTTGCTTTCCGTTAACACGAAACCTTCAACACCAACCTACCTTCTTTCATCCATTCCGTCCACATCCCCAACAAAAGTTGGCATACAAAGAAAGACTTGCAGCTGCTGGCGTTTCTGAAAGTTTAAATAAAGGTAGATCTCACCTTTGCATTTCGTAAATTATATAAAGTTTGAAATTCCCAAATTAATTCCAAAAAAAAAAATTTTATTTTTTATTTTTATTTTTAATAAATTGGCCTTATATGATATTATGAATGATATAAATTATATAAATTAATATAAATTAATATAAATAGTTACTGGTAAACGAAAACCGGGCGATGAATCTGATGATTCTATGAGTGAAAGTAGAACACCACCCAGTTCCCCCCTGATTTATAACAATACGCATGACATGGAGGCAATGGTCAAAAGGACAAAACTTAGTAACGAAAAAGAATTCCCTCTAAGTAAATTATTAGGTAAAAATTTAACATTTTGTAAAATTTCTTCTTTTTCTTTTTCTTTGCACATATGTAATATATTAAATAAATTAAAATTAAATAATAACCAATTAAAAAAATTTCATCAATATAATTTCTTTTTTTTTTTAATTAGGAACTCTTGACAAACCTCAATTATTGTCACTAATAAACAATCTCATCGATACTCATCCTAATTTACAATCCGAAATTGCTTCCAATATTCCTCGGCCAACCATTCAATCGGTTACAACTCTTTTGACAAGTATGGAGAAAAAATATCAAGAAAGCTTTCCATATACGAAATGGGGTCATTCCAAAGATGACTATAGTTTCAATAGAGTAAAACCCGAAATTATAGAATTAAAAGTAAAATTCAATCTCAAATAAATATTTTTATATATTTTTCATATTTCCATAATTCTTAATTCAATGATAATGCTCATAATTATTTTTTTTTTTCAAATTTAATCCAGGGTGCTATTTTGGATTATGCGGACCATTTCACATCGCCCGAAGAGTTTCCAACCAATACGTTCTCTTTCTTACACCTGGCCACTGGCTTTGCACATCGATTACCTGAATGGGAGAATAATTTGCATAACGAACTCAAACGAGATATTTATATCAAATTGGCCGAATATTGGAAAAAGGCTATTACCAATGTATCTAATAAAATTAGCGAAGGAAAAATACACGGACGTTTAGTTGTTGCCGAATGGGCGAAAAAGTGAGAATTATTATTATTTTTTTTTTTAAAAAAATGTTATTTTATATTTAAAATAATATTTAAAATAATATTAATATTGTTTCTTTTTTTTCGAAAAAAAAAAAGCCTTGAAGAACATAACAGAGTATCTCGTGGTCTGTTTCAACAAACGTTCGATGAATTTGTTATTAAATTTGGTTGGATTATTCGTACACATTCATCATCATCAAGCTTCTCTTTTACTTCTTAACTTGGTAGAACTCCCTCCTTTTACTTTTTTTTTTTTACTTCTTGAGTTCAATACTTCCTGAGTGCTTATGGATCTTCTTTACTTTCTGAGTTGGTGAACGTGGATTCTAATAATAGCAATTCTCCAAATCTCCACTACAATTTATATCATAACGTACTACTATTACTTTGAAGAGAGAATATTCAATAGTNTGGCCACTGGCTTTGCACATCGATTACCTGAATGGGAGAATAATTTGCATAACGAACTCAAACGAGATATTTATATCAAATTGGCCGAATATTGGAAAAAGGCTATTACCAATGTATCTAATAAAATTAGCGAAGGAAAAATACACGGACGTTTAGTTGTTGCCGAATGGGCGAAAAAGTGAGAATTATTATTATTTTTTTTTTTAAAAAAATGTTATTTTATATTTAAAATAATATTTAAAATAATATTAATATTGTTTCTTTTTTTTCGAAAAAAAAAAAGCCTTGAAGAACATAACAGAGTATCTCGTGGTCTGTTTCAACAAACGTTCGATGAATTTGTTATTAAATTTGGTTGGATTATTCGTACACATTCATCATCATCAAGCTTCTCTTTTACTTCTTAACTTGGTAGAACTCCCTCCTTTTACTTTTTTTTTTTTACTTCTTGAGTTCAATACTTCCTGAGTGCTTATGGATCTTCTTTACTTTCTGAGTTGGTGAACGTGGATTCTAATAATAGCAATTCTCCAAATCTCCACTACAATTTATATCATAACGTACTACTATTACTTTGAAGAGAGAATATTCAATAGTTCGTTTTAGATTCAGAATCTTTAAAAAAACTTTTTCTTTCAAAAATAATCTTGGTGGGTTTAATGATAATAATAATAATCAAACTTTTGGGTCATTGATAATAGAAATAATAATTCAAATCATTTTTTCTCATTTTTTTTTCTATAATGAGGAATGAATTTATAACATTATTTTAAGTTCTTTGTTATATCCTTGTTAACATCCAAGTTCATTTTTTTTTTCAAAGATGTCATTGTTGAAACATATTTCATTTTATATTTTTCAAGTTGAAAAAAAAGTCATTTTCAATGTGATGAATTTATTTTGTAAGTTATATATATACATACATAAATAGTTGTGAATAAATAATTGTGGAATTTTTATATGAACAAAATAAAAACCTTTTTTTTTTAAGAAAAAAAAATAACAAGTTATAAGTTTTATTAAATATTTACAAAGATATCAAAATCAATTATATATTATTATTATTATTATTATTATTATCATCATCATCACGAATTAAGTTTTGATTGCAAAATATGTTTGTTGGATCCAAAATTCTGAAAAAATAGATAGATAGATAAATGTAAATATAAGTTGTTATATTAATAAATTCATATAATAAAATCAAATCAAAGATTAATTATTATAATTCTTACTCACCCTTTTACATTTTTTAATATTTCCATAGTAGGCTAATTATTATTTCATATAATTAATAAAAATATAAAATAAATTTTAATAGAAAATTAAACATAAAAATTAAATGTAAAAATTATATATATATATAAAATATATATATATGTATGTATTTACCTCTGATAAAGATTTTAAATAACATTCTTTTTTTCTTTTACCTATACCTGAAATACCTTGAGAAATTGATCCATTTGATTTTAAAATTTCAATTAATGCATCCTTTTCTACACATCTTAATGTTTCAAGTGGATCATCAAGATTATGACAATTAAATCCATAAATAAATGTTAAGCTTACACCTGTTTCATACCTATTAAATAAATTTATTTTGAAAAATTATTTCAGAAATAAATAAAATTTAACAGTAATTATTATTATTATTATTATTATTATTATTAAAGATTGTCTTACACTTGATCCACTCTAACTCCGATATATGGTCTGGCTCTAACACCTTGCGCTTTACAAATAGAAATAATTCTTTCTTTAACTTTTATAATTAATTCTTTAATATTTGACCATGATGTAGAAGTATCCAAAAAATTAGATATGGCATAATAATCAAGAAGAAAATCTCTGAAATATGGTAATATCTGATATAAATATAAATAAAAATAGATATAAATAAAAATAGATATAAATAAATAGATATAAATAATTTAAAAAGAAGATTTATAAAATATTATTATTATGAAATATATTCTTTTACCTTTGACGAGAAAAACATTGTCTCACTTAATTCACTTCCAGCCATTATACCTTTATAATTAGTAGCAATCTTTTGAATATTCTTTTCATCCACATCTAATTTAGAGAGATCATTATTTTCAAGTATCAATGCTGCTAAACACATTTTACCAACTTTTAAACCTTTCCATCTTTTCAAATAAAAATTTTTAATTGAATCAAAGAATATATTGGTAACATTAGGTGCCACGGTATTAAATGCTTGAATCAATTGTAAACCCGATTCATCCATCAAACGGATTCCACTATAATTTTGAATCACTTTCTTTTGAACAATTTCTCGTAGAAATTCAAGTCCATTTTGAAATGAAGGAAAATATAAAGAAATGTAACGATGATGAGGGGAAAAAAATTGTAATTTAAAAGTTAATTCCGTTATAACACCTAATGAACCTTCTGAACCTAATAATAAATTTGTTATATCAGGACCGGATGAAACTGGTGGTGAGATTAAATTACTTCTCTGTATTATACCTATATTAAATATTTACATTAAATATACATTAATTATATTTTAAATATAAATCAAATATACATTTAAATATAAATCAAATATACATTTAAATATAAATCAAATATACATTTAAATATACATTTTAAATATAAATCAAATATATATTTAAATACACATTTTAAATATAAATCAAATATATATTTAAATATATATTTAAATATATATTTAAATATACATTTTAAATATATAACGAGAAATTATATACCTGTGGGAGTAACCATTTTAATATTAACAATATTTTCTTCGAAATTTTTATTAAAATTTCCTTTATGACCATTGAAATCACCAGAACGCAAAGATGCTAATCCACCAATTGTACTAAATTCCATCTAATATAATGAAAAAAATAATAAAATATATAATATTTACTTTTTGTAGTTCATGTTAAAAAAAAAAAAAAACATTTAAATTAAAACTTTAAAATACCAATTCAGTATTCCAACCTAAAGTAAATCCAAATTTTCTTAATTCATCTTCCAAATCTTTCGCGATTGCACCAGCTTCTACCGTGACGCACATATCTTCAGTATTTAATGATAATATTTTATTCATATTTCTCATATCCAAAGAAACGATCATTCTTTTTTTATTATTGATATTTTCCAAAGGACATTCTAATGCATTAACTTCATTAGATCCACCACCAAATGGTATACAACCAACATCATATTTTTGAGCAGCTAAAACGATAAGTTCAACTTGATCATGATTTTCGGGCCAAATCACAGCATCCGGAATTTTGGATAAATTTTCATATCTTAATTTATAAATTTCATTAGTGCTTACTCCGTGCCCANTTTAAATATATATTTAAATATATATTTAAATATACATTTTAAATATATAACGAGAAATTATATACCTGTGGGAGTAACCATTTTAATATTAACAATATTTTCTTCGAAATTTTTATTAAAATTTCCTTTATGACCATTGAAATCACCAGAACGCAAAGATGCTAATCCACCAATTGTACTAAATTCCATCTAATATAATGAAAAAAATAATAAAATATATAATATTTACTTTTTGTAGTTCATGTTAAAAAAAAAAAAAAACATTTAAATTAAAACTTTAAAATACCAATTCAGTATTCCAACCTAAAGTAAATCCAAATTTTCTTAATTCATCTTCCAAATCTTTCGCGATTGCACCAGCTTCTACCGTGACGCACATATCTTCAGTATTTAATGATAATATTTTATTCATATTTCTCATATCCAAAGAAACGATCATTCTTTTTTTATTATTGATATTTTCCAAAGGACATTCTAATGCATTAACTTCATTAGATCCACCACCAAATGGTATACAACCAACATCATATTTTTGAGCAGCTAAAACGATAAGTTCAACTTGATCATGATTTTCGGGCCAAATCACAGCATCCGGAATTTTGGATAAATTTTCATATCTTAATTTATAAATTTCATTAGTGCTTACTCCGTGCCCATGTGATAATCGATCTTGTTCCGCGAAAGAAATCCATATCCCTTGAGGTTTTATTGAATAATAAAATTCATGGTTTACCTCAGGACTAGATATCTCAATTATGGAAGGTTGCGCTTGACGTAAGGTTTTTAAATTTATTCGTAAAGTTTGTTCAAGCCAAGGTCGAAGTTCATGAAATTCTTTTGAACTAAAGTTCGGATAACGGCTTCCAGATAAAATCACAGTTCCTTGTTCGGTAAACTTAAAGAAAGTATCTTTATATCCATAACCATTCCATTTTCTATCACGGTTCATACAAACGATTAAACTTTGACTTGGTGATAAAGTTCTCCATTCTTTTGAATTTTTATTAATTGTTTTAATTTCGAGGTGATTTCGTAAAGCATCAAGTCGTATTAACGCATTATTATCGTTTTCGGACATTTTATAAATATTATAATAATTTATATATAATTTTATTATTTATATTTTAACTTATTTAATTTATATTTTGTTGCCATTATGTGATGTGATTTATTTAATTAATTATACTTTTATACTTTATAGTTTATTTACAGTACATCAATTTTCAATTTTGATATCAATTTATACCAAATTTATATGATTTTTCTACTTTTCTACCCAATTAAATTCCATTTCGATAAATCATAAATGCAATCAATCAATACTCAGCAATAACCATTACAAGGTTGATAATAGAATCCATATTTTCTCTTCCCTTTTTTTTTCCTTTTGTTTCTTTAAACGTTTAGTTTACTATTTTTAATAATGACTAACGACATCAATCATTATCAATCATCATCCATCCATCCATCAATCACCGTTCATCAATCACCATTATAAATTAATAATAATTTCCTTCATCAAAAAAAACTCGGGATCTTGCGGATTGATTTTTTTTTTGCTTAATCATTTATATATTATTTTTTATTATTTTTTATTATTTTTTATTTTTAATAATCTTTTTTTTTTAATAATCTTTTTTTTTTTAATATTCTTCTTCGGCTGATTATTTATTTTTCTTTAATATATTTCAGTGACGAATATTTTTTGCGTAGTAATAATATAATTCAACCTTTGTAATGGTTATTTCGTTTTATTCCTATTATTATAATTTGATGTGATACAGCTTGCGGTCAATATTACCTTTATTGCTCTAAATGAATCCATAAATGACCATACAAATCCATATGTTCCAAATACAAAGGAGAAGGTGGTAAGTAAAAGAAAAAAGATACAAATAAATTAAATAATATTAAAAAAAAAATAAATAATAATAAGAAAAGAATAGGAGGGGGATATATGAAAATTTTTAAAAAGAAGATAATTTGATTGATTGATAGAAAGAAAGAAAGTAAAGAAAATTTTTGATGATTGGCTAAAAAAAGAAATACAAATTTGGAAATGGGTCATAAATATACAAAAAAAAAAAATTATACATTTGAAGCTTAACTCGACGTTTTTTTATATAAAAAAAAAAATCACATTTCACGTTTTAAAAAGTAACACAAGATTATTAAATTTGGTGGTTCTTTGAACTCTTTCGCTCTGGTTTATCCAAAAAAGAAATCAAGAACAAGATCTTATTGAAAATTATTACCTATATTTCTTCATTTTTATTTGTATAAAAAATCAAAACAAAAGATCATCTGATATTGTCGAACCAAATTAAAAAAAAATAAAGGTAACATTAAAAATTAAAATATTTAGGGTATCGGATTTCTAAAAAATTAAGAGAAGGAAAGAAATTAGTCTAAGAAAGAAACAATGAAACAGATTAATATTTTCATATAAAGAGAACTAATAATAATATCTGAAAAGTATGAAATGTAACATATAACCAATAATTTCTATATATTACCAAACTTGTTACATGTAAAAACATGTAAAGAACAAAGATTTGTAGAAAAAAAAAATTAATCTTTTTTTCCAGAAATTTTTAGAAATTTTTAGAAATTTTTAGAAAACACACTGAAATTCTGAGATTTTGATAAATTTTTTCTTACAATTATTATATAATTTTATATAATTTTTTATAATTTTTAATAAAAAAAAAAAAATCTAAAACTAAACTATAATACATACAATAGAGAAGGATAATTAAAGTTAATCTTTTTGACCACAAAAAAGTACTTCATTTAGTACAAAAAAAAAATAAAATAAACAATTAAAAAATTGTACTGTACTGCGCTTGTACAAGGGCTGCGTTTATGAAATCTATATAATAAGAGTAATCAAACCATTATCGTTCTTTTTTCCCGCAGTTTATCACCTCCTTTTTAGTCGGAATTGTATATATATGATGCGTTTGCGTTTGAATTTTCTGCAATCAAATCCATTAATCAAATGAATAATAGGTTATTATAATAATAATACTAATATACTAATAATAATAATAATAATAATTATAATAATAGTTAGTGTACTTAGTTTACTTATTAAAATAACTGCGCCGATTATTATTCTTGATTCTGCGGCTTAATTTTATTCCACTTCTTTCTTCTTTAATCCATTTCTCATTTTTTCTTAACTTCTTTCTTAAAACTATTATTTATCTAACTTTTATTGCTGCGTGTCTTAATTTAGCTTAATTTTTTTTTATACTCTATATTTACTTTTCGATAAAGAAATGCTATATATTATATGTTAAAAATTTTACCTTGATAAATTCTTGATGATCTTTAGACAAGGTGATTACTACAACCACTATGAACACCCAACAAACAGAGACAACATTTCCCAACGAGAAGTATGGCAATATCAAAAGCTCCACTTCCTCTTATTTACAAATACCCTTATCCTCTTCAAAACATCTTTCGGAAGGTGTGAATACCCAGGTTTTAAAACGTAGAAAATTAGATGTAAATGGTGAAAATTTAAAAACGTTTGCTGCTCGTAAGAGTAATAATTTCGAGGAATCATATATGAATCTAGACACGCCTACTATACCTAGACCTCAAAACGATAACCAATTTTCTCAAGATATTTCTCAAGATATTTCTCAAGATTATTATCATGAAGTTAACCGGTCTAATAATAATGTAGGAAATCTTAGATCTCCTCATCGTTCTAATCCTTCAAATCAATCTCATCAATTAAATCAATTAAATCGAGATGGGAATGCTGCTATTATGATTGCTCATATTCGGAACAATTCCGATTTAGGGTTCAAAAAACAACAGCAACAATATGACAGAGAACTTCAAATTGACAACGAAGAATTGCGACAACGGTCACAAACTAATATTATGATGCAAACACTCACTCCTTCTACTGATCCAATTTCTACTAACTCTTATATGATTAATAATAATTATAATAATAATAATAATAATAATATTGCTACAAGCTCTTTGAATGATACAACTTCTACAAGAAATGTCAATCTTTCGGGAATTAATAATAATGACAATCAGAATAATGTGAATGTGAATAATAATAATGATCAAGAATTAACAACTTCAAGGAATGTAGATCACCCTGATGCTCCAGAAAATGATGATCAAGAATTTTCAATTCTTAATATTATTCCAACTTTAATTAGTGAAAAACATCGTAAGGCTGCTTTTGTCGAAAATCTTGTCGGTGAGTTATAGTCCACAATTTCTCTCTCTCTCTTTCTCTCTCTCTCACTCTCACACACACACATACACATCCCTCCTCCCCTCAATTTTTTTTTAGAAAAAATTATTTAAAATAAAAGTAATAAATATCAATTTCATTAGATCATGTTTTCTTAAATTAAAACATGTTCATTTTTCATTATTTCTATTATTATTATTATTATTATAATACTTGGAAAAAAAATAATCAATAGATACTGCAGGCCTCATAATCGAGGTAATTTGGGCAAACTTTTCCGTGAGCCCTAGCGCAAAAATCATTACTCTACGTGTATTTCTTCAGGAAACTTTAAGACGTTCACGTACTTCCTATTCAACGCTCCAAACCGCGTTATTCTATCTCTTTCGAATTAAATCCATTATTACTTCATTATCATCATCTTCGTCTTCATCTTCTTCGCCGTCTTCATTTTTTTCTTCATCTCGACGTCCTTCTCCTCCTACTACTATTATTGATGGGTTACCACCAACTCCAACTTCCGAGTATCCACCCGATTTATCTCATCACAACACCACTAACAATCAAAATAATGATCCGGCGACCTGCGGTAGACGCATGTTTTTAGCGGCGCTTATCGTTGCATCAAAATATCTTCAAGATCGTAATTATTCCAACCGAGCCTGGTCTAAAATTTCTGGTCTTCCTGTAAATGAAATTAATGCCAACGAAATTTGTTTTCTTAAACTTATTGATTATGATTTATTTATATCCGAAGATATCTTTAAACGTTGGAGTAGTTTATTATTGACTCACATTCAAGCTATTTCAGGAACGGAAATTTCTAGTCCAGATGCATTTAGGAGATTAGAAAATCAAAGAGAAGTTTCTCGTTTCCGAGAAATTTTAAAATCCATTGATCCTCAAACTATGGATTGTAAAAGAACTAAAGTCAATACCACCAACACCATTACGAATACTTTATCTACTGATTTATCTACTGCTTTACCTAATATTTTACCTACTATTTTACCTACTATTACTCGTAATAATATTTATCCCAACACTCCGGCAGCGAGTGCTCCGGGATCTCCACGTATTATTAAATTATTTAGGTCAGATCAATCTGTTCCTTCACCTCCTTACACGGCCACCGCTACCACCTCTACTACCACCTCTACCTTAAGTTTTTCACCTCCAGGAGCTTTAGATATTTCAAATATGTCAAAAAATAATGATAATAACAACAATAATGTTAATACTATTAACGAAAACAACAATGACAAAATAAATAAGTTAATTTTTCAATCCGGATTAATGTGCAATGAAATTGAAACTGCAAAAGATGAAGAGAAAGCATTTCAGTGGTACTTGAAATCAGCTGAAGAAAGAAATAGTGTTGAACGAAGTAATTTTAGGGATAATGGAATTGGAAAAGAATTTCAGTGGTTCTTGAAATCAGCTGAGGGGGGAAACAATCAATATAATCTTGGTATTAGAAAAACAATTTTGACAAAGAGATGTTGGGACATTGGTCCCAAAGAGGGAAATAAAAACATTCAATGGTACAATCATAATCAACAGCAAATAAAAAATCAATCATATAATCAATATCAACCGAAATATGATGATAATGAGAATGATAACTTGATGACTGCTTGTTATGCTTGCAGAATTGCGCACTCAAAATGTCATTTCGAAAACGGCTCAACCGTTTGCGTTAAATGCCAAAACAAACGACAAGAATGTGTTTCGGAATTTAAATTCAATACAGAGGCAAAAGTTAATAATAATAATAATAATAATAGTAATAATAATAGTAATGATAATAATAATAATAATAATAATATTGAAAATAATATTGAAAATAATATTGAAAATATTTCTTCTGGATTAGATGATAATGATGGTAATAATAATAATATTAATAATAATAATCATAAAAATTATCATCATCATCATCATCATCATCATTCGACGACCTTATCACAAAAGAATAATTGTAGTGAAATTTCATTTGAAAATCAAAGTGCTCATCATATTGATATTGGAAGAATACTTGTGCGTTCTTCAGCATAATCAATCAGATATTTCAAAAGTTATATTAATTAAATGCAAGGATATATCAGTTATATTAATTAATTTTGGAAAATAATAGTGATTTATAAAATACCACTTTCACATAACATAATTAATAACTTTTTTTTTAAAAAAAAAAATAATTGTTATGTTACGTAACAATGAATGAATGTTATTTTATTATGAAATGGGGAAGTGTTATTTCGTAAACCAATATTATTTTCGAAGATTATCAAGTTTACATTCCTTCAATATAGTAAAAATATATTAAAAAAAAAAAAATAAGTTGGCTGACCAACACAATTATTTCGGACGATTATTCTTGGATCACGCAGACCAGCAACTATTAAATCATTATTCATCCAGAAATTAAAGATACACATTATGCTTATTGTTAGGTCAACATTTGACGACATTCGTTTGGCAAGCAAATTAGTACCTTATTATAATTATGTTAAATCTATTCATTTATTATTTTTTATTATTATTTTTTTTTATTAATGAAGATATATGAACGATATAATTAGACGAACCGAATTTTCACCTCGTACAGTTTCTACGTGATGCGGCTTCGTTTCGTCTAATTATGTTTTTTTGCATATGCTTTATATTTTATTCGATTGCTTCAAATATTTTATTTGATATTTTCTTACATTTTTGAATTTTTTTTTTTTACATTCTTTAAACTCTTTTTTTAAGTCGGTTCGGTGTATCTCAAATTATTTGGCTATCCATCATATATATGCACACGATATAGGTACCCGATATTAGGTATACGATCATCTTGGAAATATTTTTATCATTTTATAGGTATACGATATATGTACAAGAAGATAAATATGAATTACTTACGAACCTTCTTGCTTCCTTTCGTTCTATTATTTTATTATTTTTTTTTATTAAATTATATATTTAAATAATTTATATATATATATATCAATATCATAATAAACATCTTTTGATTTTAATTTTTAATGTTTTCTTTTTTTTTTTTTAATTTTTAATTTTTTTTTTTTAATTTATAATTAGTTATTGTAAAATGATGAAATATTGATTGAATTGAATTGAATTGAAATGATGATATGTTTTTTGTTCAGGTAATAATGAATTTCACAAGATCATTCATTATGATCACTTCTAATTTTCATCAATAATCTCTTTAGAAATCTGGTTTTTCCAACTATTATCCACATCATACACTATTATGCAAATCCTGAGCTTTCAAGTATGCATTTTTGTTTTTTTTTTTTTTTAAATATGTTATATAAAAATATAATAATACAGTAAATATAAATATAATAATACTATGAATATAATAATACTATNTAATTAGTTATTGTAAAATTATGAAATATTGATTGAATTGAATTGAATTGAAATGATGATATGTTTTTTGTTCAGGTAATAATGAATTTCACAAGATCATTCATTATGATCACTTCTAATTTTCATCAATAATCTCTTTAGAAATCTGGTTTTTCCAACTATTATCCACATCATACACTATTATGCAAATCCTGAGCTTTCAAGTATGCATTTTTGTTTTTTTTTTTTTTTAAATATGTTATATAAAAATATAATAATACAGTAAATATAAATATAATAATACTATGAATATAATAATACTATGAATATAATAATACTATAAATATAATAATACTGTAAATATAATAATAATACAAATATAATAATATAAATATATAATACTGTAAATATAATAATATAATATATAAATATAATAATATGTAAATATAATAATATTGTAAATAGAAATTATGATAATATTATAAATAGTAAATATAATAATTAATAATAATATAGTAATTATAATAATATTGTATTATAGTAATAAAAATATTGTATAAGAATAGTTTATTTTATTAGTATACATAATTCATATAAAAAGATAAGACAGTGTTTATTAATTAACCAATTTTTTGTTATTACATCTTTATCTTTATTGTAATGTTCAAGGAAACAATTGTTTTAATAATAATTCACAAGTTTCTTGATTTTGATTAATAATTACAGATCAATAAAGATTAATAGCTATTAATAGAGATTAATAATTATCAATAATGATTAATAACTGTTATAATGGTTAATAACAATTAATAACAATTAATAATGGTTAGTAATAATTAATAATTATTAGAACCATAATCTTTAAATTCAATTCAGTTGCATTTCTGTTTCACCTAATTCATTTGTATTTAAAGAGGGTAACCAGAATACCTAAAAATAAAAGGTAAAATAAAATAAATAATTAATTAATAAATAAAAAAAAGGTGTGTATGTTGGTCTTTTTTTATTCAATTCTAATATCAAATTATTTGTCAAAGATCAAATATCAAGACCAGCCCAAAAATTGCCAATTAATGCAATTTATTGTTTTTAATATTCGATCAATTCAAAACCATAATTTTGTTTTTTAAAATATTAAAGAGAAAATTACGGGGAACTTTGATCGTTCGTTCACACAAAGAAATAACAAAAATAATTACAACATAATAATTAATTATTGAAATCTTACCAAATCAGTACAAGCACTAACTAAAAGTAATTTATTAGGATTAAATTTAATTACTTGAGTTGGTAACGTATGATGATTTAACATATGAAAAGGTTTCATTGTCATTGATTCTTCTGTTGTTAATGATTCTGCTGTTGTTATCGTTGTTGATTCATTATTATTGTTGTTGTTTGAATTTGAAATATCCCAAAAATATATTTTTCCGTCTTTAGATCCTTTTTTTTTTATATCATTAATTATTTTATGTTAGTTAATTATTTTATGTTAGTTAATTATTTTATATTATGAGAATATATGAAAATAATAAATAAACAAATGAATGAATGAAAAAAAATACCAGAAATTACGTAACGACCATCAGGTGTGAAACAAGACTCTTCCCCACCCAAAAATGATGATGCATTGTCAAGACCCGCATGTCCAATTAATCTTTGCTTTAAATTACCATCAAATGCATCCATTATATAATGCACATCACCCGAAGTATTTATTAATATTTTTTGTCCATCATTACTAAACTTTAATCCTGTCCAATTCAAAGTATTATTATTATTATTATCATTATTATTATTATCATTATTATTATCATTATCATTATTCACGTTCGTATCCATGTCTATATTCATATTATAATTTTCTTCTTCAATTTTGAAAGTTGAGAAAGGTGTCTAAAAAAATATAAATTTGAATATAATATAATTTGAATATGATTTTTATTTTATTTTTATTACTAAAGAATAATAATTACCTCATTAAATTTACGAACATCATGTAATTGGATGGTTTTATCAGAATGTTGAAGAGCAATTGCAAATATTAATCCGGATGGATCATATCCCACACAAGGTCTACCTGATTGTATATCTATAAATCCCTATTTTATATATTTTATTCCAAACTAACAGAGAATTAGGATTAAAACTGTGAAATTATAATAAAATAATAATTATAGAATAATATAATAATTATAGAATAATATAATAATTATAGAATAATATAATAATTATTGAATAATAGAATAATTATTGATAGAATAATTATAGAATATAAATACTTTACAATTTCATTGGGTTGTCTTAAATCCCATAATCTTACACCTTCATTAATACTTCCTGTTAAGAATTGATCATTAATAGGTGACATTTCCAATGCAACTACTCTAATAACAATTATATAACAATTAATATAACAATTAATATAACAATTAATATAAAAAATTAATATAAACAATTAATATAAACAATTAATATAAACAATTAATATAAACAATTAATATAAAAAATTAATATAAACAATTGTAAATAAATAAAAAAAAACTTGCCTACTTTTATGTCCAACAAAATATCTTATAAATTGGTTATCACGTAATGATAAATATCTTAAGGTATCTATTACAATTTTTTTTATTATTTTTATTAAAATTAATTAAATCAAATTAAATTAATTCTTCTAAAAAATTTATAATAATAATAAAATAACTTGCCATTTTCTTTAGTGGATGCGTAAACTATTTCAGTATTTGAATGAGTAAATCTAGTAAGATGTACACCATATTTTTTACTAACCGAGAATTTTCCGTGACTTTTGTTATTATTAATTTTTTTATTGTTTAATATTATTGTTATGATGTATGATGTTTATTGAACAATGAATTTATTATTGTTATTATTATTAATAAACCGAGATTCATTAATACAAATACAAAAAAAATAAATAAAGTTCAGAAAACAAAGAATAAAAGTTTTTGTACGCGTCTTACTTTCCCGTTCGACAATTATATAGATTTATGGTTTCGTCAGCTGAAGCAGTCACACAATATTCACCAGTACCATCAAAATCCAAAGCGGTAATAGGTTGTGAGTTATCATAAAATTCTCTAGCAATTTTTAGATTAAATAAGTGTACACCAGAAATCTATATTTTATTATTATTATTATTATTAGAAAGTAATTAATTATTTGATCTCATAATAATAAATAATAATAAATAATAATAATAACTATTACAATAATGATAATGATAATAATAAGCAAACCTCTTGAATTTGATGATTCATCGAATACAATAACTTTGAATGATAGTGTTTTAATGTAAAAATGTAATTGATCAATTAATTATCCAAATGTTCGTTCTGGTCTATTAACACGTGATTTAAATGCAAATTATATCAATTTATAAATTGATTTGTATAAAGTTATACATGCTTCAAGATAATAACTTTTTGAAGCGATATTGCATTCATGTATCTTGACAAGCGATATTGCATTCATGTATCTTGACAAGCAATATTGCATTCATGTATCTTGACAAAGCAATATTGCATTGACAAGCAATATTGCATGCATGTATTACTAGTCAAATAAAAGTTTTATAGTGAATAAAACTTTATAACAAGTTTGCATAATTTATTAATCAATTTATAAATAGGAATTACAAAGTGAAAACAAACTAGAATAAAAATAAATTTTATATGGAATAATTTTCTTAGTTAAAATATGTATACCAAAAAACAATCAATCAAAGGTTTGATTATTGAAAATATTAAATTTATTAAAAATATTAAATATTTTTTTACCTGAAAAAATCATCTCTAAAATTATATAAAAATATAATTTTTTTTATTACTTTTTTTATAAATAGTAATTTTCTTTAAAAGAAGAATATTATTTTGAAATTGCTTAATTTTTTAAAAAAAAATCCAAAGTAATTAATTTTATAATACAATAAAAAAAATCAATAATTCTATTCTTATTAAAATTAAAATTAATAATAAATTACCTTTTTCTAAAGTTTTTTATAAGCCAAGCTGAACTAAACTAAATCTAAAAGTTTAAGTTTAAGCCAACACACCTTAAATGATTAAAAATCAACAAAATTTTTAATACAAATCAACTATAAATTGATCACAAATCTTCTTACCTATTTATGACAAAATATAATTTAATTTTAAATTTTCAAATTTTAATTACATTTAACTCAATTCAATAGTTTTGACTATACATGTCATTAAAACTATTAAATTAAATCAAATACAATTAAAATTTGAAAATTTGAAAATTTGAAATTAAATTATATGAAAAATTAATATAATTGATATAATTAATACAATTATATAAATGTAATGAAATTTCAGTAGTTAAATTAAAGTTTTTTACTTTTAATAACATGTATAATTTTAACTATATATGTTTTTAAAATTGATTTTAAATTTTTGAAGTATTTTATTTTTTTGAAATTTATTTAAAATTTATTCTATATACAAAAGTAAAAAAAAATATTTAGTTACATATATTTTTAATTAAAGAATTTATTTAGGTATAGTGATATCTGTCATAGTTCAAAAAAAATATTGCAATTAATTATAACATATAATACAATTTATTTTTTTTATAGTATAATTAATTACAATTAGTTGTAACTCTTGTAAATAATTACAACAAATATCTTTATTTAGATAGTCAAAAAATTTTAAATTTTAAATAAAATAATTTTATCTTTTATAAAAAATTACTTTAACTTTTTTTTAAAAAATTATAATTTTAAGATTTTAAAATAATTTTGTGTATAAATATAATAGAAAACAAAATTATTTTACTTAAAATTCAAAATTTTTGATTACCTAAATAAATTTTTTAATTAAAAGTATATATAATTAAATACTTTTTTTTATTTTTATTGTCTAAAGTATAACATAGAATTATTAAAATTAAAAAAAATTAAAATTGAGTCAAAGCAAATTTTAATTTTTACTAATAACTAACATAATTAATTGAATTAGATATAATTAAAAATTAAAATTTTAAATGTTAAGTTAAAGTCAAATTAGTTTTGACAATATATATATAATATACATGTTATTAAAACTATTAGATTAAGTTAAATATAATTAAAATTAAAAAAAAAATTAAAGTTAAATTAAAATAAATTTAATTTTTACTAGTAATTAATATAATTAATTAAATTATATCAGTAAATTTTTTTAAACATAAGTTTTTGATATATTTCATTCCGATAACTTTCAAATATTTTCAATATAAACGTAATATTTACAAAGGTTATTAATACTGAAAACCTTTATTTTTATTAATAAAATGTAATACTGTGAAGGTTATTAATATTAATAATTTTCAATAACCTTCATTTTATCATAATAAATATAATATTTGCGAAGGTTATTAGTTTGATAATCTTCAATAACCTTTGAAAACAAAATTATTTCAATAACCTTCATTATAAAAAATTTCCTGATATAGATATAATTAAAAATTGAAATTTTAAAAGTTAAATCAAAATTAAATTAGTTTTAATAACATATATAATATATAATTTAACTTAATTTAATAATTTTAATTATAATTACACATAAAATTATTTTGAAATTACAATTTTAGAAAAAAAAATTAAAATAATTTTTTATAAAAAACAAAATTATTTTATTTTAAATCCAAATTTTTTAACTATCTAAGTAATTTTTTTAATTAAAAATACATATAACTAAATATATTTTTTACTTTTATATATAAAATAAATTTTAAATAAATCTTAAAAAGATAAAATATCTCAAAAATTTAAAATCAATTTTATAAATATATATAGTTTTAATAATATATATAATATGAACATATATAAATTATATTATTTTACATATATTAAATGATTAAAATTTTTGATACAAATTGACTTAACTATAAATTTTCTTATTTCCTATAAAAACTATGATATTTAAAATATATTTCATTAAGTATTTTTTAAGTATTTTTTAAATATATAAAAAATTACTTAAAATATTATTATTTATACTTAAAATATATTTAAAATATATTTTAAAAATACTTAATTTAGATAATAAGTAAATATTGATATGTTTTAGATATATATTTAAAATACACTTAAAATATTATTCAAATATATTTAAAATTAAGTATATTTTAAGTATATACTATATATATCGTCAAAACTAATTTGGCTTTGACTCAATTCTTAAAATTTTAATTTTTAATTATGTCTAACTTAATTAATTGCATTAATCACTAGCAAAAATCAAAATTTGCCTTAACTCAACTTCAATTTTTTTTGATTTTAATTGCGTCTGATTCAATTCAATAGTTTTGATGACATATACTTATTTATTATTTAAATTAAGTATTTTTAAAGTATATTTTAATATATTTTAAATACAAAATAATAATATTTTAAATAATTTTTTTATAAATACAATTAAATATATTTTAAATATATTTTAATTTATTTTAATAATATTTTAATGATATTTTAATTATATTTTAAATATTTTTTAAGTATACATATTTCTTATAGGAATTTATTTATATATTATTTATAAATTTTTATAAATTATTACAAATTTACCTACTTATTTATAAATTATTTACAAATTTTTTTACCTATTTGTATATTTTCTTACTTATTTGTATTAAAATTTTATTTGTTTTTATTTATTTAATCAATTATATATATTATTAAAAATAAAAAGTCATACTAAAATTTAGTTATATTTATATAATTACATTAAAATAATTATATCAAATTTAACTCGATAATTTTAATAACTTGTATAACATTTATGTAATTACGTTAAATAATTGTATCAATTATATCAGAAAATTTTTTATAATGAAAGTTATTGTAATAATTTTATTTTCAAAGGTTATTGAAGGTTATCAGACTAATAACCTTCGCAAATATTACATTTATTATGATAAAATAAAGGTTATTGAAAATTATCAATAATAATCTCTGTAGTATTATATTTTATTAATAAAAATGAAGGTTTTCAATATCAATAACCTTTGTAAATATTACGTTTATGTTAGAGGTATTCAAAAGTTATCGAAGTGAAATACTTCGAAAGCTTATGTTTAAAAAAATTTATTAATGAAACTTATAATAAATAAAATTGTTTGGTAAAATCTATTTTGCATTTTGGCAAAAGGTAAAATCTAGGTTTTATTAATTTTTCTATTATAATTTTATTAAATTTAACCTTTTTCAAAAATTAATTAGTAAATTTTATAAGTTTCATCTTTTGACAGGTTTTGTCAAATTTTTTAATAAATTTTAATAAGATTTCATACAAGTTTACTTTTTTACTATTTTATCAATTGTCAAAACCTAAAATCCAATTTCTGCAATTAGCCTATATGTATATAGATAAATATATATGAATCTATTATAAAATTATTTTCAACTTTTAAAAATAAACAAAATCTTTACAAAATTAATACTTTATATTATAATTTTAGTAAATATCATTTTTAAAGATTCGCTAGTTTTAAGTATTAGAATATAACTTTTATTTTATAACTTTCGTAGGTCAGTAAAATGGCATTCGCATATAATACAACTTATACTATAGTAAATTTTACTTCAATAATAAAAAATATTTAAATATTTTTAATTCCTTTTACCTAATTAATTTTTTTTTTTTTTTGCTTTTTTAAAAACAAGTTATAAACTATATTAAGAATGACATCAGTAATATTAAGAAAGCTAAAATAGCTAAACTTGAGTAATATCAGGAAATTATTTTATTCATAATATTTATGTAAACCACATGTAAACTGCATATAAATCACATATAATATATTACATACAATATATATGCATATTATACATAGTTTACATGTAAGATGATATAAACCACATGTAAATTACATATAAACTACATATAAGTATATATATATTACGTGTAATATATTATATGTGGTTTACATGCAGTTTACATGTAATTTACATAAATACTATAAATAAAATAATTTCCTGATGAAGTTAAAAAAATAAAATGACAAATATTTTTGTAAAATATAGTATTCACTTAATATGTATATTTAATTTTTATTTTTATTTTTTTTAAGACTTTGAAACATAATATTCAAATAGTTTAACCAGTTATAAATTTTATTAAAATAATATTGGCACATAAAAATATAACATTAAAATCAACTGTCTCGTATATTATAAGGTTACAAAAAGAAATTGAATTATTTGCACGTAAATTTTTTACTGAAACTGAAAATATAACAACTATACTTGCACGCAAAATTATTTTGGGGCCCCGAAATTGCAATTTCGGAGAAAAAAGTCGAAATAGTTTTTCATAGAAGACGAAATTATTTTACTTAAAACCCGAAATTTTTTGACCACCCAGATTTATTCTTTGATTGAAGATACACATAACTAGTGTTCGAAGCCGAAAGGTCATTAGCCGACTTAGCCGATTTAGCCGGCTTAGTCGGCCGATTTTTTGAAAATCAGCTAAGCCGATACTATATAGGGTAATTTTTTTGATTTTTTTAGCCGATTTTTTTTATTAAAAAAATGACAAAGTAGCATGAGGAATTTTTATTAATTAGAAATGTAACAGATGTGCGTGAGATATTTTTATTTTTATTTTTTATCAATTAAATAAAANATAAATTTTATTAAAATAATATTGGCACATAAAAATATAACATTAAAATCAACTGTCTCGTATATTATAAGGTTACAAAAAGAAATTGAATTATTTGCACGTAAATTTTTTACTGAAACTGAAAATATAACAACTATACTTGCACGCAAAATTATTTTGGGGCCCCGAAATTGCAATTTCGGAGAAAAAAGTCGAAATAGTTTTTCATAGAAGACGAAATTATTTTACTTAAAACCCGAAATTTTTTGACCACCCAGATTTATTCTTTGATTGAAGATACACATAACTAGTGTTCGAAGCCGAAAGGTCATTAGCCGACTTAGCCGATTTAGCCGGCTTAGTCGGCCGATTTTTTGAAAATCAGCTAAGCCGATACTATATAGGGTAATTTTTTTGATTTTTTTAGCCGATTTTTTTTATTAAAAAAATGACAAAGTAGCATGAGGAATTTTTATTAATTAGAAATGTAACAGATGTGCGTGAGATATTTTTATTTTTATTTTTTATCAATTAAATAAAATAACAATTTAAAAGATGAAGTATACAAATATTTTTTTGATCGAATATTTTCTTTTTTTTTATCGAGTTTATTATTGATGTGCTGCAAAAGTATCGTTTTTGATATACCAATGGTCATTTTTGGATATGTTATTTTTTTGATACTTTACAACTAATTATTCGATGGTCATGTGATATTTATATTCTATAAATCATGTGAACAATGTATATTAGTTGCATTACGTTACTTAAAAATGAGTATATCAAAAAAATAACCATAGATCAGGGACACGTAAAAATTTGGTACCAAATTTGCCCATGTAAATCCAAATATTCTAGCATATTCCAAACTTATACAAATATTTGAAGATTTTCCATGTAAATCCAAATATTTTTTAGGGCAAAACTAACCATATGATTTTAGACCAATCAAAATTGTCAAAATTGGTATAAATCACCATAAAAAATAATTGTAGAAAAATACCACAATGGGGTGGTCAAAAATTATTTCACCTTGTTCACGGGCACGAGAATTTTCAGAGGATCTTTTCACAGATAATAATAAACTTTTTTGCAAGTTTTGTAATATAAGTATTGGCTGGCAAAATAAAGCCACTACACACTATCTTTATCAAATCGTGATATTCAAAAATATAGTTCTGATATTCTACAATTATTAAATCCATCTATATAGAACTTCTGCAAAAAATGGTCTTTATATTGTAATTTTGAATTAATTGAAATTGATTATTCAAATTTTCAAATTTTTTGGAAAAAAATGGCATCTACTTTTCCTTTTTTGAGTGAGATTCTATTTCTTCTTGCACTGTAGAACGGAGTTTTTCAGTTTACAATAATATTCTTAGTAATAATAGGCAAAATTTAAGTACCGAATCACTTAAGATATTAAACGTGATGTATTTTATAACTTAGGTTACTAAAATTTATGGTTTTTAGTTGTCAAATATAATAAATATAATAATAAAAACCACCATTAAAAAAAGAAAAATTATTAGTAAAATTTTATCCAAATTTATCCAAATATTTGCGATTTTCCAAATAAATATTTGAAATAATCCAAATAATTTTTATGTGTCCCTGCCATAGATATATCGAAAACGATACCTTTGCTGATGTGCTAATTGAACACACATGACTTTCACATGACTTTCACATGATTTTAACAAGACGTGCTCATAAATTTTATTTCTATATTAAGAAATTTGGCTTTAGCCGACTAAGCCGGCTAAGTCGATTTTAAAATATAAACTTAGCCGGGCCGATTTTTTTAGACCGGCTTAGAACACTACACATAACTGGGTACTTTTTTTACTTCCATATATAGAATGGATTCTGCATAAATCTCAAAAAGTCGAAATACCTCAAAAATCCAAAATCAATTTTGGGAACATGTATAATAACAACTACAAAAAAGAATCATTGAATCTTTTTAAAGCTATAAAAAAAATATAAGAGTTGATACAAAAAATTGAAAAATTTGTGTCTTACCTTAATCTTATTATAATAACTAATGAAACAAATCTTGGATAGAGTTTATTTAATTCTATAAACTCTTCGCATTTGTTTTAAGTTTTAAATTTATTATATGAAACAAATTAAAAATTTATATAGAATAATATAAAAGAAATATAAGTGAGTCCTTTATATAAATTAAAACTTTATTATATGTTTATAATTTTAATATAATCAAAATTTATAATAAATTTTATATGAAAAGAAGAATTTACTAAATATAATTTTATTATACATCAGTAAATTTTTTTAAACGTAAGCCTTTGAAGTCCTTCACTTCGATAACCTTCGAATATCTCCAACATAAACGTAATATTTACGAAGGTTATTGGTATCGAAAACCTTCATTTTTATTAATAAAACGTAATACTCCGAAGGTTATTGATATCAATAACTTTCAATAACCTTCACTTTATCATAATAAACATAATATTTGCGAAGGTTATTGGTCCGATAACCTTCAATAACCTTTGAAAACGAAATTATTACAATAACCTCCGACATAAAAAATTTCTTGATGTATATCACATTCACAATATTAGTAATAAAAAGGAATATTTATATGAATTAGTACTTGTAGAAGATTTTAATGACAGTAGATATCATAAGAAATTCAAAAAATTTTTTTTTATAAAAGCAAAAATTAAAAAACTAAATTAAAGTATTTCAGAAAAATGTTTTCAAATTCCAGTAATAGAAATTATATATGTCGTCAAAACTAATTTAGCCTTGACTCAACTCTTAAAATTTCAATTTTTAATTGTGTTTGATTCAACTAATTGAGTCAATTACTAATAAAAATTAAAATTTGTCTTAACTTAACTCCAATTTTTCTTAATTTTAATTGCGTCTAACTCAATTTAATAGTTTTGACAACATGTATAATAGAAATATTATGTTTATATTATACTTTGTTAAATATCAAGAAATTAAAGATATTTGTATTTGTACTTAAAGTTATAAAAGGTCTTTTTAAAGTTAAAAAAAAAATAAAGATAATGTGAATGTGAATTTAGAAAAAAATCTCTTTTATCTAATTCTAAATGTTCTTGATAAATTAATAAAAGAGTTTAAAGAACATTTAAATATAGATTTATTATATATGTTATCTAAATCTCAAATTATTTGAGATTTGAAATGTCAAAATGCACAGATATACCTGCCACCCAAATTCAAAATCCAAATATCAAAATCCCAAATGCCGAAATCCCAAATCCCAAATTATAATTAGTATTTTTTACCGAAATCCCAAATCCCAAATCCCAAATACTAGTAATTTGTGCATTTTGGCATCCCAAATCCCAAATTATTTGGGATTTGGGCAACACGTATATGCACAGATTACATTAGGAATTAAATATAAACATTCTAGTACATTTAACAAACACAGTTCTATAATATTCTACAAATACTTTCAATGTTTATATGCGTATTAAATATACCGTTCTAGTGCATATTATAAACATTTTGTTTATATAACGTACTAAATATACTGTTCTAATACATTTTACAAATGTTTCGTTCTTATAGCATACTAGAACGTACTGTTTTAGTGTGTTTTATAAACATTTTGTTTTTATAATATACTGAAATATACTGTTTTAATACATTTTATAAACGTTTCGTATTTATAGCATACTAGAACACCTCTAAATAATTCCTGATGTATTAGTATTTGGGATTTAAGATTTTGGCAAAAAATACTAATTATAATTTGGAATTTGAAATTTTAGCATTTGGATTTTGAATTTGAATGGCAGATATAAGATTTATATACTCTTAAGATATTTTATAAAACTGAAATCTTTAATAAAAATAATGATAATGAAATTAGTAGTAATAATTAATGTCATTAACAGTTTAGTTTAGTTTGACTTAAGATCCAAGTCAAATCAAACTGTTAACAAATTAAGTTAAACCAAACTAAATTTTATTGACTTGAAAATACAAGTCAAACTAAGTTAAACCAAATCATTTAAGTTGATAGAACTGATAAAGTTAATGGGGTTAATAGAAAAATTAATAACGTTAATAATTTATTAGTCCTATCAGTCTCAATAAAATTAATAGAACTGATGAAATCAATAGGATTAATAACTAAGTAAACAGAGACTGTTATAAGTTTGGAGCTAAATTATTCAATAAATATTAAATTAATATATAGAAAATATTAATTAATAATAATTACATGTTCAGTCACATGGTTGTTATGTTTGTTTCATCAGTAAATTTTTTTAAACGTAAGTCTTCGAAGTCCTTCATTCCGATAACCTTCGAATACCTCCAACATAAACGTAATATTTACGAAGATTATTGGTACCGAAAACCTTCATTTTTATTAATAAAACGTAATATTCCGGAAGTTATTGATATCAATAACCTTCAATAACCTTCACTTTATCATAATAAACGTAATATTTGCGAAGGTTATTGGTCCGATAACCTTCAATAACCTTTGAAAACGAAATTATTACAATAACCTCCAACATAAAAAATTTCCTGATGTTGTCATGTGCTGTCACGTTATTAGACAGACAGACATTTTTCATCAAGAGATCTCTAGTGTGTTATGTTACGTAATCGTTAAAGTCTATTAATCATGTATTGTCACGTTACCGGACAGACAGACATTTTTTATCAAAGATCCTATTATACTTGAAAATGTAAGTTCTTCGCTATGCTTCAGACAAAAATTAATAACATTAATAATTTAGTTTTAACTTATTAGTCTCATTAGTTTTATCAGTTTTATTAATTCCATCAATCCCATTAGTCCCATCAATTTCATCAGTTTTAATAAAGTTAATAAGGTCAATAAAGTCAACGATTAATAATATATATATATAATTATATAATTTTATTTAGNGTTATTGATATCAATAACCTTCAATAACCTTCACTTTATCATAATAAACGTAATATTTGCGAAGGTTATTGGTCCGATAACCTTCAATAACCTTTGAAAACGAAATTATTACAATAACCTCCAACATAAAAAATTTCCTGATGTTGTCATGTGCTGTCACGTTATTAGACAGACAGACATTTTTCATCAAGAGATCTCTAGTGTGTTATGTTACGTAATCGTTAAAGTCTATTAATCATGTATTGTCACGTTACCGGACAGACAGACATTTTTTATCAAAGATCCTATTATACTTGAAAATGTAAGTTCTTCGCTATGCTTCAGACAAAAATTAATAACATTAATAATTTAGTTTTAACTTATTAGTCTCATTAGTTTTATCAGTTTTATTAATTCCATCAATCCCATTAGTCCCATCAATTTCATCAGTTTTAATAAAGTTAATAAGGTCAATAAAGTCAACGATTAATAATATATATATATAATTATATAATTTTATTTAGCTCATTGACTTTCTATTAACTTGAAATAATCAAATCAAGTCAAACCGCAAGTCGATCAACTTGAAGTCAAATCAAACTAATAATTTGAAACTTTCAAGTTGAACTGGTTCAATTTTATCAATTCAATTCAGTTTAGATTATACTTACACACTAAATTATTTTGAAATCTTGAAATTACAATTTTAAGAAAAAAAATCAAAATAGTTTTTTACAGAAGATAAAATTATTTTACTTAAAATTCAAAATTTTTTATCACCCAGATAAATTTTTTAATTAAATATACATACAATTAGGTACTTTTTTTACTTCTATATATAAAATAGATTTTACATAAATTTTAAAAAGATAAAATACCTTAAAAAGGGAACTGTTAAAGTCAGGTGCTATTACATGATAAAACGATCATTGCCTGCTTGGAAACTAAAACTATCATATGACATATATGACATTTCGGCCAATCAGATTGCATAAAAATACTCACGAAAAAATAAAAAAAAGTACAAAAATAATTTTTATTTGCTTTGTCATAATATTTTATTATTTGTAAAGTTTATTTTATATTTTCGAAATCATTTTTTTTTTAAAATAGGATCTAAACAAGTTTTTAACCTTTCCATAAATTCACTTTTTTTCTTTTCATTACCCTTCTCTTCGATATTCCAATATTCATTGTGTGTTCTTTTCATTAATTCACTTACGGTTAGTTTTCTATTTTCTGCCGCTTTATTAATTTCATTTATTTCACGTATTTCAAAACTTACTAACTCCCAATGCTTATAAATTTCGAATCCGCTCTCATCAAATATTTGTTGAAATTCATTAGAAAATTTTTTATATCAGAGGTTATTGTAATAATTTCGTTTTCAAAGGTTATTGAAGGTTATCAGACCAATAACCTTCACAAATATTACGTTTATTATGATAAAGTGAAGGTTATTGAAGGTTATCAGACCAATAACCTTCACAAATATTACGTTTATTATGATAAAGTGAAGGTTATTGAAGGTTATCAGACCAATAACCTTCACAAATATTACGTTTATTATGATAAAGTGAAGGTTATTGAAGGTTATCAGACCAATAACCTTCACAAATATTACGTTTATTATGATAAAGTGAAGGTTATTGAAGGTTATTGATATCAATAACCTCCGGAGTATTACGTTTTATTAATAAAAATGAAGGTTTTTGGTACCAATAACTTTCGTAAATATTACGTTTATGTTGGAGATATTTGAAAGTTATCAGAGTGAAGGACTTCAAAGGCTTACGTTTAAAAAAATTTACTGATGTTGGTTCCAAGCATCAATTGTCAGCAATTTCCTGGGACCATATAGTTGTTCGTGAAAAATATGTTTATTTGTGAAAAAAAGTACAGTGACACTTGAGTGATGTTAAACCAGATAATTCTTTTCCTTTTTCTATTCTATCATTAACAAATAAAATTTCATTAACTATTAATTTTTGAATTGGAAGAGGGAATTTATGAATCTCTTTTAAAATATTATCATCAACACTGGTAACTGAAATTTTTTTAACATGAAATTCGAACGCGACATAATCTGAATCTGAACGCCTTTTCAAATCAAGTGCAACGATCTTGTTACATACACCAATTAAACCATGTTGAGAGGAGGTCATTTTTTTTAGTTTACTATGATATGATTCCAAAGCATTGGTTGATGTTACTTGCAAAAGTAATGAGGAATGCTGGTGAGCCCAAAGGGCCCATTGATGAATATTTTTCAAATAGTATCTTGAAATATACCGTTTAATAGGAAGGAGGGTGCAATCATTAATTGATTCTTGAACAAGCATCTCACAACCAATTTTTGTTTGTTTATGCATAACTTGGATCATCTTGTTTCAAGTTTTTGAATCATAAATTTTACTCATCTAAGTTCGCATAACATGTACGGTGCAAAAAATAACGGTACATTCCTGTTCACCTTTTTGAAGACCCGGAAAAGCCATTACAATACTTTTGGCTTCTATACTGCTTTGGTCTGTTAAAAAATATCGGAATTTCCAAAAGCTACAAAATCGTCAGATTATTATCAATGCCTCTGCAACAGTGTCACTGTCTTTTTTACTGACAAAAAAATGTCCATCAACATCCCAACATCCATATCCATCTCAAATATACAGTGTAAACAAATGCCAGTCATACTTATTTGTTTTGTGTGTAGAGTCTATTAAGGTTAACCATCCATATCGTTGAAGTTTTTCAAGTTGTTTTGATTGCGCAAAAACAAAACCACGTGTAGATTGGTGATGAGTTTCATATAATTCAACTTGATATCCTTCTTTTTTTAAAAAAAAAATTGTATCCTGAATATCTATTGTTAATTTAGAAGCACCCACAAGATAAGTATTTTGAGATTCATGGATTTTATATTTTATGTTGACAACTTCTCTCCACTTTAATTCCTTTACACTCATGCCGAGATTCAGTTTTTTAGTTCCAAACTCTTTAACTGCATTAACTATTGCAGGTACAGGATAATTTTTAACTGCTTCTTTTTTTATCAAAACTCGAACAGCTTGGGAACGTTTTAATTTGTCACTTTCTTCTATGTTATGTGTGTGGTCGGGGGGAATCTTGGAATCGTTCAATACATACTTTTTGCTCAGCAACAAATCTTGATATTTTTATTTTTGCAAAATATAAGTTTGTTGTTCGAACCTTTGTTTTTCGTCGTTTCTCACTTAAAATATTCTGTTTGCATGTACTTGATTCAAAATGTTTTGTAAAGCGACATACAAAAGTTTTCTGAGAATTTCTGTTGACATGATTTTTATAACTAAACTTTATCCAAATATTTGTAACTAATGGCCACCATTCATCATCAAACTCTTTCATCGGCATTTCGAATGGTTATTGAATGTTAAAAAGTAATGTGCGTTTTTGATTGGTAGTAAGGTTTGCAATTGAGTTGGTTGCTAAGGTGTTAGTTAAAGTTGTAGGAAGTATTTGTTGTGAAAAATCTTGAAAAAAGTTTTCTTTGTTAAAAATACTCATAATTTTTTTTAAAAAAAATATTCAGAACCACTGTTAAACTGGGATGCAATAAAGTTAACCAACTGAAGTAACAATGAATAAATGGAGATGAGAGAAAAGATAAATGGAGGTGAAAATAGAGGAAAGTATTAAAAAGAGGTGTGGATAGTTGTGAGCGCGATTGTTTTTTTTTTTTTACTTTTTTTTTATTTTTTCGTGAGAAGTATTTTTACGCAATCTGATTGGCCAAAATGTTATATATGTTATATAATAGTTTCAGTTTCCGGGCAGGCGATGATCGTCTTATCATGTGATAGCATCTGACTTTAACGGTCCCCTTTAAAAATTCAAAATCAATTTTAGGAACATATATAGTTTGGACTTAACAATACTAGTAATAATGAAATTAAAAATAACAATGAAATTGAAAGTGATAATGAAATTGATAATAATAGTACAATTTATATTTCCAAAAAAATTTCTTTATTTGAAATACTGCTATTAAAATTTATTTTTTTAATTTCTTTAAGAAACAGAAATATTTCTATGTTAGTGTCACTTTTTTCAAGAAGAATTTCTTTATTTGATGATGAAGATTCAGATATTATTGTAAGTGATAATAATGAAAAAAATCTTTTTAATTCTATTTCAGATACTTATGATAAATTAAATAATAAAATCACAAAAAATTTGTTAAATATTGAAAGTTTTATTAAATCAGATTACACCAATTTAATTTGAAAACTTTGAATTTACTTGAATATTTATTGCATTTAAGTACAGTCAGACCTCTCTATAGTCACCCCCCCTATAAGCACATCATATAAAAATTCTCTTTATAAGCACACTTATTTTAAAACCAGTTACTATGAACATATAGAAAAAAAATCTCTATATAAGCACAACTTCTATATAAGCACATTTTTAAAAAAAGGCACTATAATCCTGATGGTGTGATTATAGAGAGGTCTGACTGTATTATAAATAAATAAGTCATTTTAAAATAGTTGATAAAAAAATAAATTTATTTCTTAAAGATGATGATTTTTTTGGAGGTTTTATTAATATCGTAACAGTTACAGAATCACTTTTCAATTTTTAAAACATCCAAACTCTCAAGTAAAGAAGAATTGAATTCTAATACTATTTCATTAACAAATAAATTTTTGATGTTAAATCTTGAAAACATTAAATAATTATTAATAATAAAATAATAGTTACACGTATTTGAAATATTTTTAATATTTTTAATATTAAATTATCAGATTATTAGTTTTAAAATTTACTTATATAATTTATTTTGATTTTCTTTATGATTATCTTAAAAATAATCACTTAATAAATATTTTGTAATCGATTATAATTAAATTACTACATTATAAAGTATAAAAATAGCAATATAAAAAATATATTAAATTTTTTCATAGAGATAATTTTTATAATTTTATTAAATAGCAGACATAAGATCAATTTAAAAAAGATTTATGTAAATTGTTTTAAAATATATTTGGTATTATAAAGACCTATATACAGTTATTTTAGAGTATCTTTGAGAATTAGGTCCTATTGCACTGGCCGAATGAACAAAAATCAGAATTTTATTAATGGTGTAAATATGTATAAATCGAATATCCTATTTGTAAAAATTCATAAATCAGAAATTTTTATTTATAAATCAAAAAAATCAATTGTCTATACTTAATAAATCTTAGTAAATTTAGTCATAAATTGAAATTCTATTCATGATAAAACTGTTTTATTTTTTTCCATTTAATCAGTGTTAAGTAAACTTATAATTTTAAATGCTTTTGTGAATTAATTAATAAAATTGAGAACATTGTTTTCTATCAAAAATATGAGAATGAAAAATTTACAAAAGTAAATATGACAATTTATTAAAAATTTTTTTTTCAATACATATATTATTTTTATATATTTTTAAAAAAGTTTTCAATTGGTTAATGTATTTTTTTTAGTGATGAATAAATTATAAAACTTATTACAGTAAATTCTATATATTGAAAATAATGATATTATATTTTGAATTTTAATTTGTATATTTGTTTGACTACTACTTTATTGAATCGTATAATTGAAAAAATATTTTCCTTTAAAATTACTTGAGTCTTTTATAAGGACATTTTTTTATCTTATTTTATTATCTATCAAGTATTATTTTAATCTTCAAATTTTACATTAAAAAATTTTAAATCTAATTAATATTTTATACGAATTCTTTATTTTCCCATTTTATATTTTTTAAAGAGTTTACTTTATCTTTTATCTTGAGTAAAATTATAAATACTTTATAAAATAACTTCTGATATAAGATTATTACTGTTTATTATTTATTATTCAATCAAATTTTTAACATATTTTTATTATTATAGATTGCTTTAATTTTAAACTTAATTGTAGTTAACATCACTTTTATTATATTAGATGATTTTTTATATATTTAATACTAAAACAGATACAATGAGAATCTTTTCAATGAAACTATAGAAAAAGGTATTAGATCTCAACCTAATGTTTTGATCGAGGAGTTTATTTTTTGATTTGATATTGTAAATAGTTTTAAAAAAATTTTTATATCAAATAAATATTAATTATTTTATTATTTGATTTATGATAAATATGAAACTAGAAAAATAATATTAACACAGATTGCGTCAAGAGAAGTTAAACAAAGTGTTATATATGTATATTGATATTCTTGCAAGTTAAGGAAATATAAGTAATAAAAAATCTGATATTCTTGAAGATTTTGATATAATATTTGAAGAAGTCCTTAACTTTACATTTGAGGAATATATTACTTTTTTAAAATAATTTATAAAAAGAATATTGGATAATGTCAATAGTAAATTAATTAATATTGTTATTATTCTTGATAACAAATTTTTTGATCTTAATTTTTCTTAAAAAAATTAAATCGAAATAAGTGAAAAAAAGTTTTTGATACTTTTAAATATATTAATGCAGTAGAACTTTGAACAATATATAAATAGATTAGATAATATTAAATTAAGAAATAAGAAAGGAAAAATATAATTTTTATAAATAAATTTTTAACTTTTTAAAAATTTTACTATAATAATTAAGCAAACTCTAATGTGACTTGTTTATAAATTGTTTTGGGTTCTAATATAGTATACAAAGTAAAATATAACAAACCTTCAGTTAGTGTTTATGATAATATTAGTTAATTGATTTTTAAATATTTAAAAATTCTTGATTATTTTTAGAATAATGTTAAGGACAATATCAATGGAAAAAAATTTATTTTTATATTTGTTTGCAGTAAAGGTTTAGTGTTTAAAAAAATAGAATATAAGTATTTATAATTTTTTTTCAATATTTTAATTGAGATCAAGAAAAAATTTGAATTTGCAAACTTCTTTGAAATAAATCAAATTATAAAGTAAGAAAATATTTAATTAAGCTTTTGTTGGATTCTAAAGAAATTAATACTGATGTATTTAGAGAATATTTTAAAAATAATAAATATAGTGAAGTTTTAGAAATCAATGTGTTAGCATTATACATGTCGTCAAAATTAATTTGGTCTTGACTATACATGTTCCCAAAATTGATTTTAGATTTTTGAGATATTTCGACTTTTTGAGATTTATACAAATCTATTCTATATATGGAAGTAAAAAAAGTACTTAATTATATGTATCTTTAATCAAGGAATTTATCTGGGTGGTCAAAAAATTTCAGATTTTAAGTAAAATAATTTCGTTTTCTATGAAAAATTATTTTGACTTTTTTCTTCCAAAATTGCAATTTTGAGATCTCAAAATAATTTAGCGTACAAGTATAGCCTTGACTCAACTTTTAAAATTTCAATTTTTAATTGCGTTTGACTTAACTAATTGTATTAATCACTAGTAAAAATTAAAATTTGTCTTGATAGATGATATGCAAACTATACATGTCATCAAAACTATTGAATTGAGTCAGACACAACTAAAATCAAGAAAAATTGGAGTTGAATCAAGAGATACTGTGATCTTTTAGTTGAAATCAACAGAATGCTATATTTGTAAAATGCTAATATATTTATTATATGATTTATATAAATAGAATTAGTGTAAAAATAATTATACATGTCGTCAAAACTAATTTGGTTTTAACTCAACTCTTAAAATTTCAATTTTTAATTGTGTCTGATTCAACTAATTGCATCAATTACTAGTAAAAATCAAAATTTGCCTTGACTTAATTCTAATTTTTCTCAATTTTAATTGTGTCTGACTCAATTCAATAGTTTTGACAATATGTATAAAAATAATAACACAATTTATTGTTTTTTTGATACATGTAATGGTTTTATTATTCCAGTACAAATTAAAAAGGTAAAATCCAATATGGGCAAACAAATAAAAACATTATTAAAATTTATTTTATTTCACAGATTGTTACAATATTATGTGTCAACATAATAAGCTCAAAGTTTGAATTTTATTTGCTGTTAAATCCAAAGATGATAAACTTGTATTTTTGCAAATTTAATAAAATAGCAAATTTTCTAAATTGTAAGACAAAAAATGTATATCAGCTGGTTGTTAGATTATTAAACATATTTGAGATAAATATTACTGATCTACTTTTTGAAATCATATTCATGTATAATGGGAAGTATTTTTTTTTAAAAAAATAAAATAGTATACTTTTCTTTGTAGAATTTACTTTAATTATTTTTATAATTGAGTTTTATTAAGTATTAAATAAAATTATAAATATACATGGTATTAATTTATGTGAAAATATATTGTATTGCTTGAATATTTATTTTTGTCAAACTGGCTTACAAATTGGTTTAATAAATATTTTTTCAATCTAAATTATATTTATTTCTAAAAAATAAATAATCAAATTTGTATTAAAAAATATTTAAGTCTATGAAAATAAAAATAAAAAATTAAACTATAAGACTCCCAAGTAATACTAATAAATATAAACGAAAGATAATAACAAGAAACAGTAAATATGCGAAATATGTTCAATTAAATTTTGGTCCCTAATTTTGAAAAATTTTATTATTAAAAAAAAATAAGGGTCTAGGATAATTTGCCTGAACCTTTGGGAGGTTCATGAATTTCATCCTGAAAATTATAAACTGTAAGGATATCACCAACAACAACAATAACACAGACTATATTTAAACTATTTAAACGATATACTATGATAATAATAAAATTTTCTGTGTATTTATTATTTGCACCACCAATAACTTGGAACAAAGAGTGTTGAAAAAAGGAAAAACAAAATAAGAGATCGACACCTTTATTTGACCAATGCGTGTGTTTCCGCATTTTCCATTGTGTTTCCATTGTGTTTATTGTGTTTGCGTTCGTGTTTTGAATAAAATCCATTTTAGTTAATAACTTTCAATATTGATCTTAAACAATAATCTTTGACATATAATCTTCAAAATATAATCTTCAATAATCTTCAATAATATTTCAACAATATAAACTTCAATATAAACTTTAATATACCTTTTTATTTTTTTTTGTGTAAAATACTCCATGCATTTATATAATTTTTTTTGGAATGTTACATACGTTCATATACAACAATAATTTTTTACACTTTTTCTCCACAATAAGAGAATATAATGAATGAATGCATAACATACATATAACATACATGAAATATATACATTTAAAGAATAGCGGTTAATATTGATTAAACGTTTGATTTTATGTTTTATTCGAAATGATGATTATTAATGTTAAGATTTTGTAAATAATTTCTTTAATGTAGTTCTAAATGGCGAAATTTTTGTTTTTCCTCTCCCTATTAGATGACTATTATTATAATTATTATAATGATCCTGATCATCATTAATATGACCATTATTATTATTGTCATTATTGTTATTGTTATTGTTATTATTATTTAAAACATTTTCTTCATCTTGTTTACTTTCATTACTTTCATTACTTTCATCACTTTCATCACTTTCATCACTTTCATCACTTAAATTACTTTCATTATTACCATTCTTCTTATTATTTTTCCGACTTATACTTAATTCTAATAATTGAAATCCTATTCCAAATGGACATCCGATGGCTATTACGGAAGCTAATATGATCGCAATTTTAAAATCAACTATATATTCATAACCTTGAGGTTGTATGAATCCCCAAAAAGTTTTAAACGAAGCTAATATTCCAGCTTTAACGAATACGTCAATTCCTAGAATCAAAGCGTAACAACCTGATGATACTGTTGAAATTATTGCTAAATATTGATAGGTCCTTTGAATTGACGCCAATGAACCTACTATCAATGAAAATACTCCCATAAATATCCATCGACCCACTTGATTGGTAATTAATCCATCATTCTTAATTGATAAACAGATCATCGCCAACGAAAAACCACCTAATCCTCCTACCAAAATTTTACCAGTGGGCCATAAAAATACAAAAAATGTTCCTGATGCAATTCCGGATCCAACACATATTATAAAATACACAAAACGAACATTTGACGTCGGATTGATAACGTTTTGATATTTGAGAATAAATAACATAAATATTATACCTAAAATTATTAAAAATTATTAAAAAAATTATTATTTTCATTGCTTTTTTTTGCTTTGTTTTTTGTTTTCATTTAAATATACCGTTATATTAATCATCATACATACATGTTCCATAGAATGCTGCAAAAAAGATTGATAACCATTTATATTTATTACCACGGAATAAGCTAACAAGTCCTGTCGATATCAATGTTATTCCTGTTAAATAACTAGCAGCGTCTAACGGATAGTCATTACCTCTACCTATAATAATTAATTAATAAATAAAAATTTAAGAATTATTTAAGAACTAAGAATTAAAGAATCAAGAATTAAAGAATTAAGAAATTCTAAAAATATTTATTAAAAATAATAAAAAGAAAAGAAATAGATATTTATTACATACTTGAACTTGGATTATCAGATGTGATATCTGTATCATTTGTACTATCTGTAGGTACACTTTCGCCTGTTCTCTCGGGTCCATTATATTGAGTGGTATTTGTGGTTATGGTCGAGGTTGGGGTATCTGTGGCTGTGGCAATCGTTGTGATATCAATACTTGTGATATTGGAAGTTTCGTCTTGAGCGGATACCAACGTTATTGTAAATTGCGAATATATTAATATAATAAATATGATACATGATATAAAATTTGGTCGTGATATTGAATTATTCTTGTAATTTTTATTATTATTGTTTTTTTTGCTATTTTTGTTGTTTCTGTGATTATTATTATTATTATTGTTGTCGTTCATTTTTGAAGAAATTCTATTATTTGTATATTGGATATTGGATTTGTTATATGGTGTTTTATATATGTATATATACATATATATACGTTAAAATTATATATTTTTTTCGAAATTTTTTTAAAAAACAAAAAATTCGAATAATAATGATAATAATGATAATAAAAACAATGATGAATAATAAATAAATAAATAAATAAATAATAATTTCGAAGTAAATAGGGAGAATGTAATATTATTATATAAGAAAAAAAGATAAAACACTAGTCGTAAAAAGAAGAAGAAAAAAAAGGTGTGAAAGTGTGTGTGTGTTTGTATAGTTGTGTAAATAGTAGTTAGGCGACAGTAATTTTCTTCTCGGTGAAACAAATGTGAATTGTCCGGATCAATTTATATATTTATATATAACTTTAATGAAGTGCATTTTTAGAAATATTTGAAATTCAATTGGTTAATATGGGATCTTAGATAATTAGGTAGTCTATTTTAGTTTACCATATAAACTATTAATTTAATAATTCAATTTTTATTTTATATATGTGTGTATTACGTGGGACGGATAATTTTACGACAATAATGGTCGAAAATTTAACATAGAAATTAAACAAATAACAATCAAATAATAAACAATATTAAACTATAATAAAAAATAAGCCGATGTTAACCGATGTTAACCGATTAATTAAAAAAGTTAATAAATATTAACTAATCCTTAAAATTTAATAAATACCCAAAAAACTAATATTCCTTAAAATTTAATAAATACCTCCAAAAAAAATAAAAATAAAAATAAATAAAACTCGATAATGCAATGAACGCATTTTATTAAAAAAAAACTTGTCCATAGTTTAATTTTTAAAGAAATAATAATGAAAGAATGAATAGATAGCGAATAACATAATAATAATGTGAATAACAACTATATTATTTATATTATTTCTATTGATTTATTATTACTGTATTTGTATTACTCTGGACAATCATAAAAAAAGATTATCTGAATAAAATGGTTAATGTAATAAAATAGAATGTTACTTTTTTTAGAAATAAATAAATAAAAATAAATAAATAAATAAAAATAGAATAAACCGGAATTTTTTATAAAATTCTTTCATTGTACGAAAATCACCTGTAAAAATCGACACTGGTAACTTAAAATAATTTTTTAATAAATGTTTTAACCCTGATTGATTAGTTTATTTACCTTTTCAATTATTTAATTTTTTAATAAATGTCTTAACCCTGATTGATTAGTTTATTTACCTTTTCAATTATTTTATTTATTAAAAAACATGTTGATTAGGATATAAAATGAACCGCATAACGTAAAATATATTTAAATTTTAGCAATTTTAAATATTCAAATAAAACATACTGAAACAAAAGTCAAAAATTCTAATTATGGTGATTACATAAAATCATTAAAACGATAAATTCGTGGAAAAAATTTGTGGTTATAAGATGATTTGTCATTAGTTTTTATTCAAAATATTTATATTTGAGAAATAACTTGCAAGAATAAAATAAA
>PQFF01000203.1:81086-110227 GCA_003547095.1 Diversispora epigaea
AATATTTATATTTATTTGATTTAATTTCTCGATTCTAATTGGTTTAACGTGACATTTATTTAATATTTCGATTTATGAAGTTTGCTTTTTTTATATATTTTTCTATCTTTAATTTTATGGTTTTTTTTTAAAAGAAAATTCTATTTGATTAGATATAAGTTATAATTCTATAATTGAATTTCATTTACTGAATTTTCAAGGTTAGAATGAGTCCGGATATTATGTTATCTCAGTTTCCAGGACAGATAAAAATATAATTTAATCATTAACCTTCTCACCTTCTCACCTTCTCGACTAAAGAAAATATTATCAAATATTGCTCTAATTAATCTAATTAATCAATTAAATTATCACAAGATTAATAACTGAAGTGAAAATAATCGAATCTTTTCTTTCGATTATTTAATAAAAAAAAACGAAACCTATTTAAACAATTTAATTTACGACAATTAATTAAATAGATTTTCTTTAAAATGCAATATATGAAATATTAATGATTGGATTTACTGGTTAGAAAAATAATTTACTCGGGTATGAATTAAGATCTAAGATAAAAAGGTATTTCTTTACTATTACATATAAAAAATGGCATTTGATCGAATAAATTAATCAAAATGTGTAGATTATAATTAAAGAAATTTGAAATGAAAAGATTATTAGTAAATTTATACATATAAGATGTAACGTTTTGACATAGAAAGTTAATTACGAAAGAAATTTTATTAATATTGTTCAAAATTGTGTTCAATAAAAGGTAAAGAAAAAAATCTTAACATCTTTATTGAATAAATTTCCAATAATTTTATTTTTATTCTCTTTCATTATTAAGTTCCCACAACTATGTTCATATTTTGAAGTTAACTCATTAATTTTTTGCAATTTTGATAAAATTTTTTTAAATACATTTAGCCAGTACAACAGAACAAACTCAAGGAATGTACAGTATATTATAATTTCATTTTTTTTCGAATTTCAACGACGCAATTGCATATTGCCGAGTAAACAAAATCTTGAAAAATTTCCCTCTAAATTTACAATTTGATGAGCGAATAATTTAATCATGAGAAGACAAACTCTTAATCATTCTATTTTCCTATCTGTTGGTATCAACCATTACTGTTAACTCCCGTAAAAAATGACATGATGTATTCCCGTGGGTAGAATTGTTGCGGGTAGAATATTGATCTAGATTCTTTGGATTCATGCTGTAGTAAAGCATGTTCAACCGTTTCAAATATTTGTATTAAGAATCCTTATATATCAATGAATATTTTTTGTACTATGTTCTTAATTATATTTTCTGATAATAAATAAATCATAATTTTCAAAAATTATTTATTAATTTAAAAAAATTTTGATTAAAATATTGAAAATAATAAAATTCATAAAATATATACTGTTGAGAAAAATAATTACCTTTCCCTTATATTTGCAAGTTATTATAATAAAAAATTAATTTTGTATTGATATCGATGGTAGGATTCTGTGTGAAATTATAAATCAAAAATCTGGAACATTCTAAATCTCGGTTCTTCTAAGATCTTTGATAAATCTTTAAACAAAATCGCTGCTCAATTTAGAGTATTCTAGAATTACAGATGAGACATTGAGAGCAATCGCATATTCTTATTCTGAACTTTGTCATTTGGTATAGTTATATCATAGTCACTTATCTTTAGATACCTTAATCTTTGATTGGTACGATGTAAATTACTACAATCCCGCCCAATTCTGGAAGCCTTATATTTTCAAGAGTCATATTAAGCATAATTTTTTTTATTTGTTATATTATTTTTATAATGTATTTAACTTTACTTTGATCTCTGATAGTTAATTATAACACCAATAATAGATGAGTCAATTAAAAGAATTATATACAAAACCTTTCAAAATATAAAGAAAAATAAGACAAGTTTTGCCAATGGATTTATGTTGAATATCTTCATACATATTCTCGCATATTGTTTTTATGAAGAAAGTATTCCACAACATCACCATTTTTTAAAATTTTTTAAGCACCGTAATGACACTATATAAAATAAATGCTACAATAAAGATATCGAAATATATTAACATTTTATCTTTATTTTCAGGTTCATAAATCATCAACAATTAAAAATATTTATTTTTTTTATAATTTTTATAATTACATTGGTCAAGAAATTCATTCCAAGTATAAATTTTATCTCTTCAGATAAAAGTGATATTATTTATATAAGAATGATCAGCTCAATTTAACCATCAGAAATTTAATCAGAAATTTAATCATACAAAAATTGTGAAATTCCCAAAAAGAGGACACCATGATTAAACTTTATTTTGTTTGTTTATCCCTTTTTAATAAATTGCATAGACCCGCATATAGAATATATAACATATATAACATATATAATCATTATAATAATGAATTAATAATAATTTAATTCACACAATTATCTTTTCATTTAATCCTCACTTATTATTTAATTATTTTCAAAATGCGGAAATCTAAAAGTTATTTGGCCGTCTTTATTATTTTAATAAATGCTTTTAGTCAGTCTTTGGGGGTTACCGCAACTCCCCTTAATTGTTCTGATATAGAAGTCAGCGGAATGAGATTCAACATAGCTGCGCTTGATCAGTTAAGTTCTAAATTTTTTTTTCGAGTATTGATTATTTATTGAGTTGAGGTCGATATTCATATATCTTTCTTTTTTTTATAATTCTTACAAACAATGAACAACACAACATAATCATAATATTCATAACAACAAAAATAATAACAATAATCGTAATAAATATATAACAGAGTTTTGAATATTAATAAAACAACGGATTCACCACCTACAAAAAAGAATATTACATATTTTATAAATCCATGTTCACCTTTACCTTACGATGATAAAGCAGATGAAGAAACCAAACTTAGTAAATGTCACGATGGAACTTTAATTTGTGAAATTACAACTCATTGGAATCCTAGAACTGGTATAACTTTAATAACTAGTGTTATACCGGTAGCCGTAAACAGCACCAATGACGATAATAAAGATAATGATGATAATAATCAAGATTTTATAGTGGAATTAGGACCTAAAGCAAATGTTGATGATATACATGGTGAAATTAAAATCATATGATATTACGATTCTTTTTAAATTTTTTTGATGATGATGATGATGATTGAATATTGTTTTAAATAGGACCCCTCATTATTACTTTATATGGAGATAAAATTAATGGAGCCAATGATGAAAAACAACAACAAAAAGCGAATATTACTTTCATTTGCGATCCCGATCAAGTAAATTATTATTGTTATAATTAATCATTTGATGTTTTTTTATTTATTTACTGATGATCATTTGATGACCATTTGATGACTATTTTGACTATTTGATGATCAGAAAAATGAAAACCCCAACGTGATTTCATACAAGGATAATACATTGCAAATAGAATGGAAGACCGAACACGCTTGCGGGTACTCATTTATTATAATTTTATTTTATTATATATTTTTATTTTGTTATATACTTATTTTATTATTTTACTATATATTTTTTGTTTTGCTATATGTTTTTGTTTATATTATTATAGTGTAAGAATACCTGAAGTATATAAAGGTCTTGGTGGATTTACCAAATTCTTGATCTTGTAAGTAAATCTATCTTTAATTTAAAATATATTTAAATTTAATTTATTTATTAATTTTAATTTTTAATAATAATAATAATAATAATAATAATAATTCTTGTTATCTAGCATTTTTATGGTGTTAGCATTATATTTGATAATAGGAGCAGGATATAATTATCAAGTATATAGATCACAAGGATGGGATTTACTTCCAAATAGGTTTGTGATTTATATTTGCATTATTTTATATTTTAATAAATAATAATAACAATTCAAAATTTCTATTATTTTCACCATTTTCGCTATAATAAAGGGACTTTTGGAGAGATGTTCCATATATGGCTTCAGTAAGTTTTATTTTTTTTATTAAATTTATTTATTTTTTATTTATTTATTTATTTATTTGTTATTTATTTATTTATCATTTACTTATTATTTATTTATTTACAATTTTTAATAATAGGATTTGACCAAAAATCTCTATAATACTGTTAGAGGTGGTGGAAATTCAGGTTACGCAAGAGTTTAAATACAATTTATTTAAAATTATTGAAAATTAAAAAATTATTTAAAAAAAACATTTAATAAAATATTTGTTATTTATATATTCAAAGATGCATATTATTATTATTATTATTATTATTATATTATTATTATATTATTATATTATTATTAGATATTAAACATTTTATAGCATTTTGCACTTTGAATTATTCATTATTTTTATTATTTATGTTTATACACAAATTATATAAGAAAAAAAAAAGGAATTAGAAATAAATAAAGTTACTCATAGATTAATATATAAATTTATTTATATTGTGGATGAATAAAATATAAACAATAAAGATACGAAATTTAAGAAAACAATATAAATAATGTAATAATAATACATTTTAATGAATAATGAACAATAAAGATCAATAAAATATTAAAAGGAAAGGTAATTTAATACATTTCAAATCTTTCAGGCATTATTACTGGTCCAATAAGTGTCCAGAAATATAAAATCAAACAAATCCAACTAGAAACGACTTTTACCCATACTGCAGTAAAAGTCTGCCCGATCGTAATTAATTCATCAGTATTTGTCGAAACATTATTCCTTTAAATTAAATAATTATTAAAAAATATAAATTAAAACATATAATGATAATATAAAGAATATTTATTATTATTCAAATGATAAAATTTTAAATTACGTACCAATTGGTAAGAAGCATCGCGGTATACATAGCACCAATAGCGAATATAAAATGGAAATATGAGTAACTATAAGCGACCCCATTCTTTTCATCATCATTTCCATCGTCATCATCATTATCTAATGCAGAAGCTGGCATTGCACTAAAAAAGTAAAAGAAAGTTTAATTCTATTAATTCTCGAACAAGTAAATAAATAATTTATAATTTATTCTATTAAATAATTAAAAAAAATACACACCCGCTTTCAACGGAAGCAAGTAATGAATTTGAATTATTTAAATTAATCGCAGTTGCAGTATTAACGGGATGATAATCAGATTTATTTATTAATGCCTTGTCTTGAGTTGCAGCTCTCGATGTTGAATATGCAATGGCCACAAATGTAAATATTGCTCCTATCATAACTGTGGTAGTCTGAGTACCTCGACTTTTTATTAAAGGGTTACAATTACTTCCACTCTCATCATCAGGATCTATTGGTTCATTAGCCACCGCACTTAATATTAAATAAGTACAATAAACCATCACCATCGAAGCTTGTGAAAGTCCAGAACGTGGATTTGCTTCTTGTATCACCGGATGAACAGAGAAAAGTGTTCCGATTGAACATAATATAAGATTGAAAGTTATAAAGAATTGATTAAGGTGACATCCAGATCCAGCGAAGAATCCATACATAAGTCCCGTAAATATGATTACACCCAAAAATTTAGTTAAAGTTGATGCGACCAAAATATATTTCCATTTATTATCATCCGATCCTTCCCATCTATCAATACACGTTTCACACCAGGAATGAGCAAAATCAACTAAAAGAACCAATCCCACTATAATAAATACTGTTGATCCAATCAAAGCAATATAATTTCCCCAAAACATGAAAAATTGATTGGGAATGAAAAATGAAATTATGATGAGTAGTAACCACAATAGGATTTTAGGACCCCACCATCTATAAAAATTAATTATAAATCAATCAATAAAATCAATCAATAAAATCAATCAATCATGAATTAATGAAATAAATTATTTACCCATTCTGAATTGAGGCTCTCTTATCACTAGTATCATTCACTTTAAGAACCAATAAACCTAATATGAAATGGAAGAATGAAAAAGCAAAACATATCCGATGAACCTATATATAAAAAGAATTTGATTGTTAAAAAAAAAAAGAGAACATTTATTAATATTTAGAATATTTAGAATATTTAGAATATTTAGAATATTTAGAATATTTAGGTAGTAGTAGTATTTAAAAATATTATAAAACATTATAAACATTTAGGGATCGAATAATTAATTAATATATATATTAAATATCAAATACAATATCAAATACTTACGGCTAATACTCCATAACAAGTTCCCTCTTCACAATTTAATTTTAAGTAACCATATGAAATTTCTTCTAGTTGTTTTATCGCCCAATCCGTTAACATGATCCATGCTAACTGTGATATTTATTTATTTATTTTCATTAAAATATTTATTAAATATTTAATAAATAATATTTATGGACATATATATTAAATCTAAAAAATATATAATATATACTAACCATAGAGTTCATAAGAAATATTATCTACAATATTTATTAAACAAAAAAATATAATATATATATATATATATATTATTTTAATATAGGTTAAGTAACATAATAAGGTGAGTACATCACAATAATACTCACTGCAAAGCCAACTCTCGTTGCAATGGAGTTATTGCAATTACAAGATTTGAAAGCTAGAGAGCAGGCTGCTGCTGAAAAGCAAGAAGCAAGACATGAGGTTACCCAGGATGCTGCCCCTAAACCGAGACAACTGAAACCAATACCCATATTATTTTTAATTAATAAAGTAACAATATCCTACTGATCGACGAGAAAATTAATGTGTATATATATAGTGGTAAATCACGTGACCTACCGGAATTTATATAACAGTCGTTCAATAGAAAAATCTATTACACTGTCTCGGAACTAAGTTATTTTTTAAGATTCTTTTAAAAATATGAATAAAAATAAACTTTTAATAACATAAATATATATGAGTAGAAATAGATTTATTAAAGTTATAAAGGTGGTTATCCGAGCAGTACAATTATTTAATATTTATTAATATTTATTTTATCATTGCAACTATTTTAATAGTATTTACATATTCTCTACTCTACTCTTGATTATACCTGTCACACAAATTCAAAATCCAAATGCCGAAATCCCAAATTCCAATTCCAAATCCAAATTATTTTTGGTACCCCAAATTATTTTTGGCTTCCCAAATTATTTTTGGCATCCCAAATTATTTTTGACATTTCAAATTATTTTGGCATCTCAAATTAATTTTGACATTTCAAATATTTGAGAGTACATTATTCTCAGCTTTAAAGTTACTTTTAGTTCCAGTTATAGGCTCAGTAACAAGTAATTTATTAGGTTCTAATTTCCAATAGAAATATGTTTTATCAGTATTATATATATTATTCAATTCATATTGTGAAACCAAAATTTTACAGATTGAAATATTAAAAATTGAATACCTATTATACATCTATCAGGTACCTTACACATGTCATCAAAACTATTGAATTGAGTCAGACGCAATTAAAATTGAAAAAAATTGAAGTTGAGTCAAAGTAAATTTTGATTTTTATTAGTAACTGACACAATTAGTTGAGTCAGACGCAATTAAAAATTGAAATTTTAAGAGTTGAGTCAAGGTCAAATTAGTTTTAACTAAGGCTTGGAACCATGTCCCAATAAGTCATCCAGATATCCAAATAACCTTAAAATCAAATATCTGGATGAACCCAAATAATTTTCTAAAAATTTTTTTCATCCGGTTTCATCCGGTTTGGAGTATAAATTGGGTAAAATAAGTTTAATCGTCAAAATTTATGATCAAAAATAATTATCGATTGTTGCTACATATAAAACTTTTTAATTTATAAGTAAATATTAAAAACTGCAATAAGCAAACTTAAAGATAAAAATGATGTGCATGTTTAGTAGAAAGGACAAACTTACATCATTAAAATTAAGAGAATAATTAGTAGTTAAAGTTCAAATGAATAAAAAAATCTATTCAAACTTTAATTACTAATTATTCTCTTAATTTTAATGACATAAGTTTGTCCTTTTTATTGAACATGCATATCATTCTCATATTTAAGTTTACTTATTACAGTTTTTAATATTTACTTATAAATTAAAAAGTTTTATATGTAGCAACAATCGATAATTATTTTTAATTGTAAATTTTAATAATCAAACCTATTTCACCCGGTTTTAAAAGTTTCAACTGGGTCATCTGCGATATCCAGGTGAAACCAGATTATATAAACCCAGTTCTAAGCCCTAGTTTTGATGACACGTATAGAGTACTTAATGTATATCTAATTTTAGACACCTAATAGATCCCCGATTATACTTGCACACAAAATTATTTTGGGGCCCCAAAATTGCAATTTTGGGGAAAAAAGTCGAAATAGTTTTTCATAGAAGACGAAATTATTTTACTTAAAACCCGAAATTTTTTAACCACCCAGATTTATTCTTTGATTGAAGATACACATAACTGGGTATTTTTTTTACTTCCATATATAGAATAGATTCTGCATAAATCTCAAAAAGTCGAAATACCTCAAAAATCCAAAATCAATTTTGGGAACATGTATATCCCCGATATGTTATCGATAATCCTTATTATACTTGCACGCTAAATTATTTTAAGGTCCTGAAATTGTAATTTTGAGAAAAAAAATCGAAATAGTTTTTCATAGAAGACGAAATTATTTTACTTAAAACCCGAAATTTTTTAACCACCCAGATTTATTCTTTGATTGAAGATACACATAACTGGGTATTTTTTTTACTTCCATATATAGAATAGATTCTGCATAAATCTCAAAAAGTCGAAATACCTCAAAAATCCAAAATCAATTTTGGGAACATGTATATCCCCGATATGTTATCGATAATCCTTATTATACTTGCACGCTAAATTATTTTAAGGTCCTGAAATTGTAATTTTGAGAAAAAAAATCGAAATAGTTTTTCATAGAAAACGAAATTATTTTACTTAAAACCTGAAATTTTTTGACCACCCAGATAAATTCTTTAATCAAAGATACATATAATTGGGTACTTTTTTTACTTCCATATATAGAATAGATTCTCCATAAATTTCAAAAAAATAAAATACCTTAAAATCTAAAATCAATTTTAAAAACATGTATAATTCTTATCAAATATCCAATATATCATATTATACATCTATCGGGTATTTGATATATTATATCATATACATATCATATACATATTGAACACCTATTGGGTATAGTATATCAAGTATCCAATATATGTATAATATATGTATAATATACATTAGGAAATTTTACGAGACGGAAATTTGCGCAAATTTCCAAAGGTATCAAAAATTTCTGCAAATTTCCATGCGTTTTTTTTCATTTTTTAACTTCGCTCGCAATTTTCGAAACATAGAGCGATTTTCTACTAAAATATTTCTAAAATAAATAGAATGACTTTGTTCTTGGCTACAAAATGATATATATTTCATCCTTGTAGCATCAATATTCACAAAGTTACTCCAATTTAAAAAAAGAACATCCGTGAAAAAATCATGCGAAAGTTTCCGGAAAACTTGTGCAAATTTTCACAAATTTTCGTCAAAATTTTGCGGAAATTTTTGTGATGCAAAATTTCGCAAAATTCCACAAAAATTTTCACAAGTTTTCAGAAATTTTTATACGATTTTTTTCACAGATGCTCTTTCTTTAAATTGGAATAACTTCGTGAATATCGATGTTATTAAGAAAAAATATATACTATTTTGTAACCAAGAACAAGACCGTTCTATTTATCTTAGAAATACCTTAGTAAAAAATTGCTCTGTGTTTTGAAAATCACGAGCGAAGTTAAAAAAATGAAAAAAAACGCACGAAAATTTACAGAAATTCGGAAACCTACGCAAACTTTCACAAGTTTCCACCTTATAAAATTTCCTGATGTGTGTATGATATAATATATTAAATACCCGATAAGTGTACAATATAACATATCGGATATTCGATAGATGTACGATATAATATATTAAGTACCTGATAAAGACTATTGATAATATATCAAAGATCTATCAGGTACCTAAAATTAGGTACACGTCAGGTACTCAATAAATATATAATAGATATTTAATTTTTAGTATTTCAACCTATACTTGTAATTCGGATCTGAATATTGACAAATTTTCAATAAGAACATTTACTATTTCTCTTGTTTTATAATATTCTTTAATAATATTTGTTTTTTTAAAATTTAATAGTTATCTCTAATTAAATATATACAAATAAATATTAATAATATTAATAAAATTAATAGTATTTAAAAAAATAAATATAATATTTATCGAAAATACAGTGAAATTTGAAATTTTTAATTTTTTTGCAAAACCTTTTGCCTTTTGTATTAAAATAATTCTTGATATTATATGATTACTTTTATTTACAAAATTAATTCAAATTACTAGTACTTCTTCAATTTTTGACTATTTACTTTTTCGTTCTTTTTTTTTTAGTATTTGATAAATTTTCAATAATTGAAAGTCACTTTTCTTTTGATCTTAAAATTTCTCTAATGGTTAATTTACTAATTCCATATAATTCTACTATTTTTTTGTTAAAAACATTCAGATTTATTCATTTATATTTATATAGTTCTTTTTTTTGAATAATTAATAAAGTTTTTAATTTTCTACCTTTTTTATTGCTATTACCTTTTTTTATATTATTATTGTTATTATTGTTATTATTGATGTTATCGTTATTATTATTTTTGTTGTTATTATTATTACAGTGCAGGACACTTAAAGACTGAAATTATATAATTTGTCCCATTTTTTGAACTAAAAATCAAACTGAATCTAAATGAACCAAAAAATCGATTTATGTATCATCAAGAAATTTTTTATAACGAAAACTTTCGAAGTTTAACGTTAACCGTTGATTATCACTACGTTATCCTTCGGAGGTTTTTGGTAACCTTCGAAGGTTATCGATTTTGATATTTTTATATGGCGAAATCTTACGAATATTATCGTTTTTGTAGTTATCTTGTATCGAAGGTTCTTGATGACCTCCACTTATATTAGATATTTATAATATATCGTTTCATTAAACTTTGATGGTCATCACCTATATTTAATTTTCATAAATCTCAACACATTTATTTTTGTTGTATTCCGCATACATTTATAATGCAGCAATTTTAATCGACATTGCATTATTAACAATATCCTTCGAAGTTTATCACAGCAATTTTAATCGACATTGCACCATTAGCAATATCCTTCGAAGTTTATCGCAATAATTTTAATCGACATTGCACCATTAGCAATATCCTTCGAAGTTTATCGCANAAAACATTCAGATTTATTCATTTATATTTATATAGTTCTTTTTTTTGAATAATTAATAAAGTTTTTAATTTTCTACCTTTTTTATTGCTATTACCTTTTTTTATATTATTATTGTTATTATTGTTATTATTGATGTTATCGTTATTATTATTTTTGTTGTTATTATTATTACAGTGCAGGACACTTAAAGACTGAAATTATATAATTTGTCCCATTTTTTGAACTAAAAATCAAACTGAATCTAAATGAACCAAAAAATCGATTTATGTATCATCAAGAAATTTTTTATAACGAAAACTTTCGAAGTTTAACGTTAACCGTTGATTATCACTACGTTATCCTTCGGAGGTTTTTGGTAACCTTCGAAGGTTATCGATTTTGATATTTTTATATGGCGAAATCTTACGAATATTATCGTTTTTGTAGTTATCTTGTATCGAAGGTTCTTGATGACCTCCACTTATATTAGATATTTATAATATATCGTTTCATTAAACTTTGATGGTCATCACCTATATTTAATTTTCATAAATCTCAACACATTTATTTTTGTTGTATTCCGCATACATTTATAATGCAGCAATTTTAATCGACATTGCATTATTAACAATATCCTTCGAAGTTTATCACAGCAATTTTAATCGACATTGCACCATTAGCAATATCCTTCGAAGTTTATCGCAATAATTTTAATCGACATTGCACCATTAGCAATATCCTTCGAAGTTTATCGCATTAATTTTAATTAACATTGCACCGTTAGCAATATCCTTCAAAGTTTATCGTATTAATTTTAATTGACATTGTATTGTTAACGATATTGTAGCAATTTTCAATTGACATTTCACATTATTATTATAATTTTATGAAATTTTCACTCTCATATGAATATTATAAATATATCGTAAACATTCGCAATGAAATTTCCAAATAAGTATTATTGTGTAATTTCTGTTTCTAATATTTTTAATGTTTTTGATAAATCGTATAATATTCTCAGCATATATTGACATGCTGTGAAATTATTGAAATAAATATAATGTTATTATTTTATGTTTGTACTGCATTATAAGTTTATGAAAATAAGTAAAAAGTTATTAATTATAGAATCTATATATTATCTTTAAACCTTATGGTTTAAGAGATAAATAAACAGAGATTCTTTAAAAATTTTATCTTTACTTTTCTTAAATACTTTGTAGGAAGAAAAATTGCAAATATCTTTTTAAGATAAATGGAAAACAAAATATGTATCAGTGGCTAATTTCAAGGAGGTTGAATCTTTACTAAAATTCATATCTTTATTTATCAATATAGGAGAATTTACCATTTCATAATAAAGATTTGTGTCTAGGAGGTATTTATTAATCATTTGATTCTTTTCGAATATTCACAGTATATTAGAATATTAATTTTTTGGTAATGCTTAAATGTAATTGTAACCTTTCGAAATAATAATACAATCAATCAGATCTTGTGAAATGGGTCGTCTTGAAAATAATGATTATAAATACAATATTTTTTCCATCACTTTTTTTTATAAAATTTTAAAATGTCCACTCCTAGTTGTAAAAATTTCAAGAGAAAAGAAACTACAGAAAATTCAAATAGAAAAAGAATTTGAATCCGAGATGTAGACCAAATTAATCGTGAGACTTCAGATGTAACTGAAGGTAATAATAATAATCTGTTCCTTTTTTTAAAAATAATTTCTAATATTTATTTATAGGAACACAAGGAATGCAAGAAAAAACGTAATATGAAGGAATANTCAATATAGGAGAATTTACCATTTCATAATAAAGATTTGTGTCTAGGAGGTATTTATTAATCATTTGATTCTTTTCGAATATTCACAGTATATTAGAATATTAATTTTTTGGTAATGCTTAAATGTAATTGTAACCTTTCGAAATAATAATACAATCAATCAGATCTTGTGAAATGGGTCGTCTTAAAAATAATGAAAATATTATATGAATTATTATAAATACAATATTTTTTCCATCACTTTTTTTTATAAAATTTTAAAATGTCCACTCCTAGTTGTAAAAATTTCAAGAGAAAAGAAACTACAGAAAATTCAAATAGAAAAAGAATTTGAATCCGAGATGTAGACCAAATTAATCGTGAGACTTCAGATGTAACTGAAGGTAATAATAATAATCTGTTCCTTTTTTTAAAAATAATTTCTAATATTTATTTATAGGAACACAAGGAATGCAAGAAAAAACGTAATATGAAGGAATACTAGAAGGAAGCATGAGAAATTTAACGATTGATAAATTAATTATGCAAAATGCAGAATTAATAAAAACATGTAATATCCTGAATAATAAAATTGATAATTTAGAAAAAATAATTGTTGAATTTATAGAAAATAAAAAAGAAAAAATTTCGTCAGCATTTGTTATGGTAATTCTGGTTATGAAACCTTTCGTTAATAATAAATTATAAAAGATTACTTATAATTTGTTTTATTATTAGAAATTAATAAAGGAAATAGCAGATGAAACCTTTAATAAAGCCATCTATCCAACACAAGACGATTTTAAAAAAATTTTAGAATCTATCGCAAAAAAAAATTATAGAGAAATATTTAATACCTATTCTTTAAAAAAATAGAACACATTTTACGTTGATCGAATAATGGCGAATGTAATTATTTTTACCTTGTTGCTAAAATATTATTTTTCAAAATATTTTAGATAATTGCATATAATATTAAATTTTTAGTTATTGAAAAAACATCGTTAACTACGAAGAACTGCTGCCTCCACTTATTGAAAAGTTCTTTTTAGTATTTTTGGAGAAAAAGAACTGCCTTATATACAGAGTACCAATGATTATAATATAATCACAATATGGAAAGCATCTCTGCAGGTCCGTAAAATTTATGAAAACCTTTTTGAAAGAATACCTAACTCCGAAACTACATATATTGATCGTGTATTAGAAAAAACCTGTAATGCTGATACGCCGATCCATCAAAAAGCTTTCGCTATTGTTACATATGAAAACTTTCTAAATCTCAAGTTGCCAAATATAATTAGTAAAGAAAAAATAATAAAACCATTATTACTTATTTTTGAGGTAAGTTTTATATATAGTTATATAAAAAATTTAATAAAAAATAACAATTTCAAAAATTTTTAAGAACAAATAAAAAATGGTGAAAGTCTTCATCGCGAAATCAACTATTTAACTAAAAATGAAGATAAAGATGACAAAAATGATGAAGCTTTTATAAATGAAGAAGAATAAATTTATAAAATAGCAATAATTTTTTTATAATTTTGTATATAAATATTTTATAATATAGCGAATACATTCGAAATTATTAAAGTAAATCTTTTGTACACACGTCTTAATATGGAAATACAATTATTATAAATATAATGATAGTCGTAGTTGTTCGTTAAACATTAATTAAAATGTCTTGGAAATATGATTTTTGTCCCCAACATATTTTTATAACTAAAACTTCGTATACCAACCACATAAAATGATATCTCGAAAGTGTAGATTCATCAGAAGAATTAAGTTTGGAAATAATAATAATTGATAGTTTAGAAAGCAAAAATTTATTAAATAATAAGATATAAAAAAATAAATAAATAATAAATAAAATAATTTCAAAGTAGTTTATACTAACCTCAATGTTTATAGAATAATTTCAAAAGTATTCACGAGAATTTAAATGAAGATGAAAATAAAGATGAAGATGAAGATGAAGATGATGATTCAAATAATGCTGAAGCTGAAGAAGAATCTTTAACTAGCAATATCAGCCATTCCAGTGTTCTCTTTTTTGAAAATATGGAATTATCTAACAGTAATGCTAAAAATTACTCATTTAATAATTATGCTTCGGACAATAATAATATTTGTGAAGAAACAGAACTTATCGAATTTCCTAATAATGCATATGCTGATTTAATGGCTCTTGTTACCAATTATAATCTATCTAATGAAGCTACCAATGCCGTGATTCATTTTTTTAATGAATATTCCAATCTTCCTTTATCTTTTCTTCTGAAAAATGCCAAAAAAGATACGAATTAATGGAAAAAATGAAAATTTCCACTTTAATATTTAAAAAACACAAGATTCTTATTCATAACAATATAGATTATTATTTATTTTATCATCCTGTTCTTAATTGCATTAAAAATATTTTATCTATTTCCGACATATCACAAAATTTTACATTGAAATTTGAAAATTTTAAGGTATATTAAATCTATATAAACTTTAAATATTGAAAATAATATTAACTGTAATATTTTATAATATAGTACAAAGGTGAAAAAGTTTACAGTAAACAATACACTGGAAATTGGTGGAAGAATACTGAAACTTCTTTACCAGATAGTTCAAAACTTTTATCTATAATACTTTATTCTAATGTTACTACTACTGATACTTTAGGTTAAGGGTGAAAGGCTCAATTGATATGAAGGCTGGCTCAATAATTGCGCCTTTGGCTAATTAATTTTGCGCCAGCTAAATTCTGGCTAAATTCTGGCTCAAAGGCTAATTAAATTGCGCTGGCTAAATTCTGGCTCAAAGGCTAATTAAATTGCGCTGGCTAAATTCTGGCTCAAAGGCTAAATAATTTTTTTCTGGCTAAATTCAGGCGCAATTTCTGATTGGCTGGTGCAATTTTGGTCACGTGACAAAAGGTTTATCAGATAAAATTATTAATTAATTTTATCGATATTAATATTTTAATATATTGTTTTAAAATAGCTATAATTTGGTCAATTTTAATGTTACAGAAATAAAATATATATCATCTTGTAGCTAAGAACCAGATCTTTCGATCTGTCATAGGAATATCATAGTAGAAAATCGCTCCTAGTTATATAAAATTGATTTGAAATTAAAGCTAAAATTAATTATTTTTAAAAATTTAAAAATAATTATTTAATAAATTTTATAATTGCGCCAGCCAATCAGAATTGCGCCATTATTTAGCCTTTGCGCCTGAATTTAGCCATTGCGCCTGATTGCGCCGTGGCTAAATTCTGGGCTCAATTGGCTAAATTAAATCTGGCTAAATTCCTGGTTCAATTCGTATTGCGCCTACCATCACTACTTTAGGTAAATCCTCTTTGCATCCTATTTATATATCAATTGAAAATATTTTAACTAAAAGTCGTAATAAATCTGATGCTAAACAATTACTTGGATACCTTTCTATCTTAAAAACAAAGGATAAATTTGAAAAAAAATCTAAAGACTTTAAAAAATTAGTACGCTTAACACTATACCTGCCGCCCAAATTCAAAATCCAAATGCCAAAATCCCAAATGCCAAAATCCCAAATCCCAAATTATAATTAGTATCTTTTGTCGAAATCCCAAATACTAGTAATTTGTGCATTTTGACGTTCCAAATCCCAAATTATTTGAGATTTGGGCAACACGTATACTTAACACTAGTCGAAATAAGGCAAATCAGCAATATCAAAATTTGGCTGACTTTTGACTAATTGTCAAAAAAAATCAGCCTAAATTTGGCCATTAATAAATTTCAGCTAAAATTCGGAAATTCTGAATTTTGATCAAAACTTAAAAATTAACTTTAAGTTAAGTTTCGACCAAAATTTGGAATTTCCAAACATCCGGAATTATATAGAGGTGTTCTAGGACGCTATATATACGAAACGTCTGGAGAACGCACTAGAACGGTGCGTTCTAGTACACTATATATACGAAACGTTCGGAGAACGCACTAGAACGGTACGTTCTAGTACGCTATATATACGAAACGTTCGGAGAACGCACTAGAACGGTACGTTCTAGTACGCTATATATACGAAGCGTTCGGAGAACGCACTAGAACGGCATATTTAATACGCTATATGAACGTAGGTGGTGTTCGTAGGACGCTATAGATCGGTGTATTTTGGACGCACTAGAACGTTTATATTTAATTCCTGATGAATTCGTGCTGAAATTTGGTACAATATTTTGATATGCTGTTTTGTTATCGAAATGGATATTTCAGAAATATAGAATTTCAGAACAATTCTGCTTAAATTCAGCTTATCCATTTTGAAAATATGATATTTTGGCTTATTAATAAAATTCGGCAAAAATTCAGAATTTATTAAAAGAATTCTTGTTTCTTGTCGATTATTAGACATTTAGAAATTATATATAAAATAAGTATATTTCATTCACAATATTGTAAGCGAAATAAGGCAAATCGGCAATATCAAAATTCGGTTAACTTTTGACTAATTGTTAAAAAAAAATCGGCTATTAGAAATTTTAGAAAATTTTGAAGTGATTTTTAAGTTTCGACCAAAATTCAGAATTTCCGAATTCGTACTGAAATTTATACAATATTTTGATGCTGTCGAAATGTCAATTTCAGAAATATACTCTTTTTGCAAAAATTTATCTTAAATTCGATCGTTAATAANCTATATATACGAAACGTTCGGAGAACGCACTAGAACGGTACGTTCTAGTACGCTATATATACGAAGCGTTCGGAGAACGCACTAGAACGGCATATTTAATACGCTATATGAACATAGGTGGTGTTCGTAGGACGCTATAGATCGGTGTATTTTGGACGCACTAGAACGTTTATATTTAATTCCTGATGAATTCGTGCTGAAATTTGGTACAATATTTTGATATGCTGTTTTGTTATCGAAATGGATATTTCAGAAATATAGAATTTCAGAACAATTCTGCTTAAATTCAGCTTATCCATTTTGAAAATATGATATTTTGGCTTATTAATAAAATTCGGCAAAAATTCAGAATTTATTAAAAGAATTCTTGTTTCTTGTCGATTATTAGACATTTAGAAATTATATATAAAATAAGTATATTTCATTCACAATATTGTAAGCGAAATAAGGCAAATCGGCAATATCAAAATTCGGTTAACTTTTGACTAATTGTTAAAAAAAAATCGGCTATTAGAAATTTTAGAAAATTTTGAAGTGATTTTTAAGTTTCGACCAAAATTCAGAATTTCCGAATTCGTACTGAAATTTATACAATATTTTGATGCTGTCGAAATGTCAATTTCAGAAATATACTCTTTTTGCAAAAATTTATCTTAAATTCGATCGTTAATAAATTTTAGCCAAAATTCAGAAATTCAGATTTTAGTTTTAACCAAAATTCAGAATTTCCAAATTTGTGCTGAAATTTATATAATATTTTAATGCTGTCGAAATGTCAATTTCAGAAATATACTCTTTCCGCAAAAATTTATCTTAAATTCGATCGTTAATAAATTTTAGCCAAAATTCGAAAATTCGGATTTTAATTTTAACCAAAATTCAGAATTCCAAATTCGTGCTGAAATTTATACAATATTTTGATGCTGTCGAAATGTCAATTTCGGAAATATACTCTTTCCACAAAAATTTATCTTAAATTCGACTGAAATTTAGAAAATTTAATAAAATCTTTATCATTTCGGAAAAAAAATTACTAAATTCGGATAATTTTAATGCAAAATTTTTGATTTATCATTTATTTCTGATTTATTATGTATTTATAGAAATTTTAATAAAATTACATAATTTTAATCATTTCAGAATAAAATAAGAAAGATAATTTTTAGTGTAAATTATATTTTCTATTTATTGGATTTACTGCCAAATACTCTTTAGCATTTTTACGATTTGAAATTTTATACTTAACTAGTACAAATCATCCAAGAATGTGATATACTGGAATAATACAATCTCGGCTTTTAGGATAAAATTCAGTATCCCATAATTCGACATTACACATTTGTTCTTTATTTATGCCGAAATAAAACCGATTCTTGATTTTTTTGTACCAACAAACATATGCCAGATAATGATTTTCCATATTTATTCTATTTGTACTTATTTCATGAACAAAAAAGAACTGAATTTGATCTGGATAAATATCAATACTATCATCTTCAGATGCAAATTTAGCTAGAATATATGAGCTTTTTTGGTGTCTAGGTGAAAATGTCGAACCAAATATTTCAGAACCAATTCGACAACGACAATATTTGTTTATTTTTAATGGAATTATTATTGAATTTAAAGAATCAGTTTCAAATGGCTTCTGAAATTTCAAGTTTTTATATGTATCATTATAATAAGTAATCATTAGATCTAAAATTCCATTTGCTGAAAGTGGAATATTTTCTGAAAATGGTTTTAACATTTTACCTGGAAATGGTTCTTTTCCAGAAATAGTTAATTCTTGAATTGTTCTCGAATACATCCAGAATCTTCTCATTTCATCATGACCAAATTGATTTATTTCTGAAAGAGATCTGATGGATTGATGAGTATTAAGAATTTCTAGATCTTTTGTATTATTTTCAGTATATATCATCTCATTTATTCTATTGTCATTGATTAATTGACACATTAGCTCTGGTTCAATTTGCCGATGATTATTGGGCAGCAAACCTAATAAGCAAAAAATCAGAAAAAAATCAGAAAAAAATAATCAAAAAATAATAATCAAAAAATAATCAAAAAATAATCAAAAAATAATTAAAAAATAATCAAAAAATAATCAAAGTATATTAATTTACCAAGTATTCTATTCATTCTTTCAAATGAAAAATACCAAAAAGCATATAATGGACCAAAATCGTGTGAACATGCGTTTAAATGAAGCGACAAGTGAAGATTTGACCATCATAAATGTTTGATAAAATTTCATCAAAGTTCGTCCGATTTAACCAATGTTAAAGGAAATTTTTGAAATTCAGACGATTATAAAATACCATCAATTGTTGTCGAATTCTGGTAAATAGATAAACCAACTTGAATTTTAACTTAAATCTATCCATTGTTAAAACTTGTTCGGATAATATTGTTTAGCATTGACGATTTCGTCTAGTTATTGAATTTGGAAATTCAACGTGCCGACATTTCATGACAGAATTGGTATCATTTTCTTTATAATCTTCCACTTCTTGCTTATTATAAAGCTTATGGCATTTCGGACATTGTTAACATATTTTTTTTATATATTATCTATATTATTTATTATTATTTATTATTATATTTCTTATATGTATTATCTCTATTATTATTATACTTTATATATTTATTATAGCTATTATTATTGTTAATCAATTCTGTCATGTAATACGAATTATAGTCCATTACTAAAATAGTTCTTAAATAGATTTGTAATTTAAAAGTAGATCTGTAGTACAAACAAAGTATTAGACAAGAGTACAAACATAATTACAAACACGATCTTCAACATAATAAGAGACATAGTTACAGACCTAAATCTAGATGTAGTATTTAGCAAACATCTAGACAAGAACACAGACATAAACACAAACATAATTCAATATATATATAAAGGATGAGTTTTCCCTCAACTTAACAGATGGGTAAGAGAGAGAGATAGAGTTCAGAGTTCAAGATAGTTAAGTCTTGAAATAGTGTAGTTAACATACAATTAGGTAGTAATTGTATAATAACCCGTCAGTATAATAAATTTGTAATAAAGTCTCAGTGACAGTTTGATTTGATAATTCTGTGTGAATTATTGTTCTTATTCTTTGTGAATAAATCTTTATAAAAACTCACTCTTTGTTTCTTTCGACACATATAACCACTGTTACATAATGAAATGTCACGTTGACTCATTAATCGCAGTCAAATTTTATTAAATTAAATACTAGAAATACATAATAACAATAATAAGTAGCAGTAATAAATATCAATACTTAGTATAAATACCCTATTAATATTAGATTCTTATATGTATATCAACTTATAAATAGTTTTGATCACATGACCTTGTGGCGCAGTAAAGTTACACGATAACGGTAATGGTTACAAAGGGCGCAGTAATACAAGTAACACAATGGTACAGTAAAATGGTAGATCACATTTCTAAAATAGGAAGTACAGTACAACCCTAATAGTTATAAATACAAGACCTTTTCCCCTTAGGTTTAAGAGACTTTTTAGAGAATTTAAAAATGATCTTCAGAAACCTTTTAATAATCCTTAATAAATAAAAGGATGGAAATATCCGATTCTTAAGAGAGAATCTCAAAAGGTAGTAAACCTTTTTGTATTAAAGGGAAGACTTTAATTTTATTTTTAACCCTAAATTCTTGAACAATGAAAGTATAATCATTAAAAATAATAGTAAATTATTTTATTTGTATTTTAATTATTAATAAACTAACATGTATAATTAATAAAGGAATATTAAATGTTATAGGATTAAATGCTTAATTATATAATTGTATAATGTTAATATTCTTGAGTTAATGAAATTAAATATAAACTTTTATAAAAGAATAAATAAAGTCATGACTTATGTTGAAAGAACATATTATCTTTGAGCATTTGATGAGTAAACGCATATTATCTTTGAGCGTTTAATGAGTAAACGCATATTATCTTTGAGCGTTTGATGAGTAAACGCATATTGTCTTTGAGCGTTTGGGTAAACGCATATTGTTTTAAGAGTATAGCTTTTTGCGTTTAAGTTAATATGCAGTAATGTTTTTAAAGAGAGAATACTTTTTGCGTTTGAGTTAATACACAGACATATTACATTTGAATGCATAGACAGTTACACCTCTTGTTAATTATAACAATGTTAAAGGGCGTCGCCGCAACGAAAAGACCGATTATGTCTATAAACTGACTGGTGCCTTCTATAAGCAAAATAGAAACTAAACTGTCGTGTGTCTTTGGACATAGCACGTTAAACTCCTAAAAGAACCGTAAAATGTATCAGGCTGATCGTGATCGAACCGTAGTAATTGACCTAGATAACAACGCATTTTCTACAAATTGACTTAAAAGATTAAAAAATTAGTAAAGATATAAATACAAATATAAAAATAAAAGAGGGCCCGCAAAGTAACATCTCTTTTATTTAATTCTAGACCGACCCACAGAGTAACACAGCACTAAAGTATTAGAGTTAATAATTCAAAAGTATATTTTTATTGTTGACTATTTTTAATATTTTCATAGGCATGACAAATAATCTAGTCTGAAGTTTCTATTCGAAAGTGACGTACTAAACTACGAAAATGTTGAAGAGAGTCCTGAAGACGAAAATTTTCTTGGAAAAGACGAATATTAGTATTACGAAAATTTTCTGTTTCCTGAGCTAGTGAAAAATTACAATTCTAAAAAAGAATATTAGTATTTCTTTTTAAGAAAAAGCAAATATTTGTAAGAGTNATGAGTAAACGCATATTATCTTTGAGCGTTTGATGAGTAAACGCATATTGTCTTTGAGCGTTTGGGTAAACGCATATTGTTTTAAGAGTATAGCTTTTTGCGTTTAAGTTAATATGCAGTAATGTTTTTAAAGAGAGAATACTTTTTGCGTTTGAGTTAATACACAGACATATTACATTTGAATGCATAGACAGTTACACCTCTTGTTAATTATAACAATGTTAAAGGGCGTCGCCGCAACGAAAAGACCGATTATGTCTATAAACTGACTGGTGCCTTCTATAAGCAAAATAGAAACTAAACTGTCGTGTGTCTTTGGACATAGCACGTTAAACTCCTAAAAGAACCGTAAAATGTATCAGGCTGATCGTGATCGAACCGTAGTAATTGACCTAGATAACAACGCATTTTCTACAAATTGACTTAAAAGATTAAAAAATTAGTAAAGATATAAATACAAATATAAAAATAAAAGAGGGCCCGCAAAGTAACATCTCTTTTATTTAATTCTAGACCGACCCACAGAGTAACACAGCACTAAAGTATTAGAGTTAATAATTCAAAAGTATATTTTTATTGTTGACTATTTTTAATATTTTCATAGGCATGACAAATAATCTAGTCTGAAGTTTCTATTCGAAAGTGACGTACTAAACTACGAAAATGTTGAAGAGAGTCCTGAAGACGAAAATTTTCTTGGAAAAGACGAATATTAGTATTACGAAAATTTTCTGTTTCCTGAGCTAGTGAAAAATTACAATTCTAAAAAAGAATATTAGTATTTCTTTTTAAGAAAAAGCAAATATTTGTAAGAGTAAAATGAAAGTTACTCGTATATCATTACAACTTCTTCTTAAGTTACGAACTTCTCTTTGAAGTTGTTCTATCCTTTATTTATTGGTAACTTGATAGTCAGTATATAAAGCTTGAAGAATAATAAGTTCTTCTTGTATAGATGATAACTCTGCTTTTAGCTCAGAACAATGACAGTTAAGGAGACGACGACGAAGAAATTTAGCTGTTTCTTGAAGAATCATAATTCCTCCTACAATAATATTTGAATGTTGATACACACGAGTAAAGCGATTGGTCCTAGGCATTGTTATAACTAAAGTAATTTAAACGATAAATAAATTACAATTTAGTATTTTCCTTCAAAAACATATGATATTATGCAGGAACGTTCTCAAAAAAAGTAAAAGAGGCTGCGACGAGCTTTCAACGACATAACATCAAGTGCAAAGTCTTTTAATATCTCCTTTTCATTAAGGGAAGTTGGGTCACTCATGTTAACTCCATCCACCAGCTTGGCAAAGAATAACAATATTTCCATAAATTACTCTAAAGGAGAATACCAGAAAATACTAAGTAAATTTGATTTACAAATAACAAAAAGTAGATTGGAGCAATGAGAAAAATTAACGAACCAGATCTCAAAATAATATCTTCTTAAATAAATGTATAAAATTTTTCAATGGGAAATTTCTTGAATTCGAAAAATATTGGTGAGAAAAATAAAAACAAAGAAATTTGTATTTAGACAAATTCGAATATGATAAGAAAATGTATTTTTAGAAAAAAAGTGGGAAACATGAGAAAATTCTAAAAGTTTATTACAAAACATATAAAAAACACGAGATGACAATAACATACATGTACACATGATATACAAAATTAGCTCAAAACTTATATAGATCAGAATGATAGACCAAAATCGATTTACGTCATAATATTTCCCTTTGTTGTTCAAAAATGGAAACAAGGCGTGCATGAAAATAATATCATGATTAGATATTATCTGAAATACAAAGTTCTAAATTATTTGAGAACAATCCAGAACAAATTTTGGATTTGTCATAAGTGGAACTTTATGACTAAGTAGGGAGGAATTGTTAACATATTTTTTTTATATATTATCTATATTATTTATTATTATTTATTATTATATTTCTTATATGTATTATCTCTATTATTATTATACTTTATATATTTATTATAGCTATTATTATTGTTAATCAATTCTGTCATGTAATACGAATTATAGTCCATTACTAAAATAGTTCTTAAATAGATTTGTAATTTAAAAGTAGATCTGTAGTACAGACAAAGTATTAGACAAGAGTACAGACATAATTACAAACACGATCTTCGACATAATAAGAGACATAGTTACAGACCTAGATCTAGATGTAGTATTTAGCAAACATCTAAACAAGAACACAGACATAAACACAGACATAATCCAATATATATATAAAGGATGAGTTTTCCCTCAACTTGACAGATGGGTAGGAGAGAGAGATAGAGTTCAGAGTTCAAGATAGTTAAGTCTTGAAATAGTGTAGTTAACATACAATTAGGTAGTAATTATATAATAACCCGTCAGTTAGGGATGGTAGGCGCAATACGAATTGAGCCAGGAATTTAGCCAGATTTAATTTAGCCAATTGAGCCTAGAATTTAGCCACGGTGCAATCAGGTGCAATGGCTAAATTCTGGCGCAAAGGCTAAATAATGGCGCAATTCTGATTGGCTGGCGCAATTATAAAATTTATTAAATAATTATTTTTAAATTTTTAAAAATAATTAATTTTAGCTTTAATTTCAAATCAATTTTACATGACTAGAAGCGATTTTCTACTATAATATTCCTATGACAGATCGAAAGATCTGGTTCTTAGCTACAAGATGATATATATTTTATTTCTGTAACATTAAAATTGACCAAATTATAGCTATTTTAAGGGTAGGGTATCTCAAGTCACGTGACTATATGAAATTCATGGCGACGATCATATCACTTAAAGAACATTCTAGTAAAAATTTGTCAAAAGATGCGTAACCTGAATGAAACTTGATATATAAATATTACAATAATAGAACTTTAAATATTATTGGTTTGAGCAGGGGTTGATTAATAAAAACAAATTTGATAATTATTTAAAGTCTAGAAAGTTTGCGAATTCTAGTCTTAGAGTTGCGAATTCTGATATTGTGAAATATATTTTTATTAAAATAAAATTATTTTATAAAGAAAAATGGTTATTTTATTTTTTTTATTATATTTTTAAAAAAAAAATTGGTTTAAAATACTTAATTATTTTTTGAATAATTTATAGAACAAATCTCAATGGTACGAAAATATGCTTTTATCCAATACAAGTTTTAAACTTTATTTACGAACAAATCGATCACATTTAATACTGGATACTAGTTCAATATTACAAGTATTAGATATGCATTCTGAATTTCAAGATATTTCACATAATTCGAATGGAGGCTATTATTATATCAAAGTAGAAGAAGAGAAAGTATGGGTCCCGATTTTACCTGGTTATACTATTTTTATAAATATCAAAAATAATATATATAAATTATTTATTGATATTTCTAAAAAAGAAAATAAAATTATATTTTCTTGGATCGATTTTGGTGAAGATAGTTCTCTTTCAAATATTGTTGTCTCAAATGTTAAGTCAGATAAATTTCAAAGTTTTATGGAATATATTAATTTACGTGGAAAAATATCAATTCTGAATCTTCTTGGTATCAATATACCCGATATTTCAAGAATGCTAACAATGACTGTTTATGAAAAGTATCCACACTTATACCCAAATCTACAACCTATTTACAAATTTCAACAAGAAACGGAGAAAACTATGAAAATTATACAAAAAAAAGCAAAACGATTACGACAAGAACTTGAAAACGAATCATCTAATACATTAATTCGTGAAGGACTAATAGTTACAACGGGAAAAACCAAACAAATAAGTTATGATGAGTTTATGGTAGTATTAATAGAATTTAGACAGACAAAACAATTACTTTATAATGCAAATCGACGAATCAAGCGTCTTAAAGAAAAATTGGAAAAGTTTAATAAAATGGATAACGAAGATGACGANGTATTTTAAACCAATTTATAGAACAAATCTCAATGGTACGAAAATATGCTTTTATCCAATACAAGTTTTAAACTTTATTTACGAACAAATCGATCACATTTAATACTGGATACTAGTTCAATATTACAAGTATTAGATATGCATTCTGAATTTCAAGATATTTCACATAATTCGAATGGAGGCTATTATTATATCAAAGTAGAAGAAGAGAAAGTATGGGTCCCGATTTTACCTGGTTATACTATTTTTATAAATATCAAAAATAATATATATAAATTATTTATTGATATTTCTAAAAAAGAAAATAAAATTATATTTTCTTGGATCGATTTTGGTGAAGATAGTTCTCTTTCAAATATTGTTGTCTCAAATGTTAAGTCAGATAAATTTCAAAGTTTTATGGAATATATTAATTTACGTGGAAAAATATCAATTCTGAATCTTCTTGGTATCAATATACCCGATATTTCAAGAATGCTAACAATGACTGTTTATGAAAAGTATCCACACTTATACCCAAATCTACAACCTATTTACAAATTTCAACAAGAAACGGAGAAAACTATGAAAATTATACAAAAAAAAGCAAAACGATTACGACAAGAACTTGAAAACGAATCATCTAATACATTAATTCGTGAAGGACTAATAGTTACAACGGGAAAAACCAAACAAATAAGTTATGATGAGTTTATGGTAGTATTAATAGAATTTAGACAGACAAAACAATTACTTTATAATGCANATAATTATTTTTAAATTTTTAAAAATAATTAATTTTAGCTTTAATTTCAAATCAATTTTACATGACTAGAAGCGATTTTCTACTATAATATTCCTATGACAGATCGAAAGATCTGGTTCTTAGCTACAAGATGATATATATTTTATTTCTGTAACATTAAAATTGACCAAATTATAGCTATTTTAAGGGTAGGGTATCTCAAGTCACGTGACTATATGAAATTCATGGCGACGATCATATCACTTAAAGAACATTCTAGTAAAAATTTGTCAAAAGATGCGTAACCTGAATGAAACTTGATATATAAATATTACAATAATAGAACTTTAAATATTATTGGTTTGAGCAGGGGTTGATTAATAAAAACAAATTTGATAATTATTTAAAGTCTAGAAAGTTTGCGAATTCTAGTCTTAGAGTTGCGAATTCTGATATTGTGAAATATATTTTTATTAAAATAAAATTATTTTATAAAGAAAAATGGTTATTTTATTTTTTTTATTATATTTTTAAAAAAAAAATTGGTTTAAAATACTTAATTATTTTTTGAATAATTTATAGAACAAATCTCAATGGTACGAAAATATGCTTTTATCCAATACAAGTTTTAAACTTTATTTACGAACAAATCGATCACATTTAATACTGGATACTAGTTCAATATTACAAGTATTAGATATGCATTCTGAATTTCAAGATATTTCACATAATTCGAATGGAGGCTATTATTATATCAAAGTAGAAGAAGAGAAAGTATGGGTCCCGATTTTACNATACCCGATATTTCAAGAATGCTAACAATGACTGTTTATGAAAAGTATCCACACTTATACCCAAATCTACAACCTATTTACAAATTTCAACAAGAAACGGAGAAAACTATGAAAATTATACAAAAAAAAGCAAAACGATTACGACAAGAACTTGAAAACGAATCATCTAATACATTAATTCGTGAAGGACTAATAGTTACAACGGGAAAAACCAAACAAATAAGTTATGATGAGTTTATGGTAGTATTAATAGAATTTAGACAGACAAAACAATTACTTTATAATGCAAATCGACGAATCAAGCGTCTTAAAGAAAAATTGGAAAAGTTTAATAAAATGGATAACGAAGATGACGACAATAATTATGAAGAACCAGTTGAAACATATATTAATAATATTATTGAAGAGTCAAATCTTGGTTCAACCTTGTTAATAAATACTAAACAATTTTTATTTTTAGTTTTACAACAATCCTGTAGTAACTGTGGTGAGACACGATTTCATTATAAAAAATCAAAAGTTTCGACTGTAGGTTTTTCAGTTAGAATTATTATAACATGCAAATCTTGCGAAACATCTAATGAATTTACAAACGAATCATTCGGAACTAATTTCAATAAATGTTTTGCAACTGCTGGGTTGGTAGGAGGAACAAATAGACGATCACTTCAAATGAGTTTTGCATGTATTGGAATTACTTTACAACTTTGTAAAAAATCATTTTTTCGAAACCAAGCATTAGTTTTTAGAAAAATTATAAAAGCATCACAAACTAGTGCAGAAATAGTCTTGCAAAAAGTTATTGATTATCATAAAAATATAAATAAAAAAATTATTCCAGTTAGTTTTGATTGTTCATGGTCACATGTGCGTAATGCATTACAAGCAAGTGGGGAAATAATTTATGATGGACGGAATATTGAAGGTAATTTTTTTTTTATTTATAAATTTAATTATTATTATTTTTTAAAAATTAAATATTTATTTTTTATTTAAAGGCTATTCATATAAACCAATTATTGCATTTCATGTTGTTGAAAAAATGCGAAAAATGAAAAAAAAAGATGGTACAGAAGTTATTATTCAGATAGGCAATTTTGAATTAAGTTCACGGCAAATGGAACATGCAATTTTAATTGCACTCATAGAAAAATTAACTATCAAGTTTGAAGAGCAAGATATGTTACTTAATATTACAATTGATGGAGATTTGGATTCTAATAAAACCCTTAGCAATGTAAGTATAGT
>PQFF01000203.1:112011-131655 GCA_003547095.1 Diversispora epigaea
AAATCAATTTAAAATAATGTTAGAATCAATCTTTAGACTTCCAACTGGACAAGGAATTTGTACTACAACACGCACATCACAAAATGAAGCATTTAATAGGATAAAACTTATTTATACATCAAAACTGATTGATTATCCTGCTTCATATCAAACACGACATTCTCTTGCAATTTTATATAATAATGAAGGGATTTCTGAAGTTTTAAATATAACGTGTCAAGCATGCAATATTTCTTTATCTCGACAAGATCTTATGAATATAGCAGCAATTGAAAAGGAACGTGACCAGCATCGAATAAATAATATGGGACGAATTCAGAAACGTAATATTGAAAGAAAAGTTTCATTACAAAATTTACAAAAAGATCTCGAATCATTTGATTGGAATCAGGTAATTATTTTTATTTATTTATTTTTTTAATATTAAATTAAAACAGAATAAGAGGTATTAATATTAAATTATTTTTTTTAATTCTTTATTTAATTTGAAATTATATTATAAATTTTTAATTTTAATAATTAATTAATATAACATAGTTGAATAAAATAAGGAAAAGAAGTTTTAATTCAAAAAGATAACAATAATATTGTTAATCAATAGTATAGTATTATTTTGAGATAAAAAAAATAATAAGAAAGTTGAACAGAAACTTAATTTTTTTTACATATACATATATAGAAATAATTTTTATTTATTAATTACGGATTTCTAATAAGTTTATATTTATTTTAATTATTTAAATAGGAACTTGTATCATATGGAAGAAAAACTCAAGTTCAAATCGATTCAAATAGCTTTCAACCTTCTTTTGCTACACTTATTCCTGACTTTAACGAAATAACAAAATGTATTGCATGTCACTCTTTTCCAAAAATTACTGCTAGAGGTTTATGTCGGGTCTGTAGATTTTATGTTGATAATGGATTTGTAGATCAAATAATTGATAAAAATTATCATCCTAAAAATGAAATCTCAAAAAATATCGATTTAGAAATAGTATGCAAATCTGCATTAGAAGGAATCTTTCAATTTCCAGATTTTCGAGATGGGCAAAAGGATGCAATTTATTCTTTTGTACAAAATCAAGATACGTTTGTTCTTAAACAAACAGGAGGTGGCAAAAGTTTATGTTATGCTTTGGCTTCAGTTGTAACAAAAGGAATTACAATTGTATTTTCTCCTTTAAAAGCATTAATAGACGATCAGGTGTCAGAATTAATTAAAGCAGGAATACCTAGTTGTGGTCTTTATGCTTCAACAACACAACCAATTCATCATCAACGAAAAGTTTTTGAGGAAATTGCAAGTGGATTAATGCGAATAATTATTACTACTCCAGAAAAATTTAAATTAAATATTGGATTTAGAAAAATGTTAGAGCAAATAAAAAATTTGAAAGAAATTCGATTTGTAATAGATGAAGCCCACTGTATATTAGATCAAGAACACTTCAGGTAAATTTTTATAATATTTAATAAATAAATAAGATATTTATATATTAATATTTTTTATTTATTTAGAGATTCATGGAGTTATCTATGCAATATTAAAAAAATTTTTCCAAACTCACCAGTTTTATTATTATCAGCAACATGCAAGATTACTGAAGTACAAGAAATTTTATCACGCCTTAATATCGATCATCAACAAATGTCATTAATTCGAGATAAGCATTTTGGAAGCAATTCGATTATTTTTCAAGTTATAAAAAAGAAAGACAATAAAGAACAATTTTTAGAAACTATTTTTAAAATTATTAGTGAAGTTGAAATTGGTAAATGTATCATTTATTGTGTTTCTATAAAAGAATGTGAAAATTTATTTACAAATCTTCAAGCGAAAATATCTAAAGAAACAATTACAATATATCATGGTCAATTATCAGCAAACGAAAAATCAAGTGCACTTTTATCATGGAAATCGGGAAAAGTTCATATAATTGTTGCAACCAATGCTTTTGGAATGGGAATAAATGAACCTGATGTTCGAGTAGTTATTCATGCTGGATTTCCAATGTCTATGAGTAATAATATTTTTTTTATTAATAATTTTTCATATTTTTCATAATAGATAATAATCACATCTCTTTTATTATAGGTAATCTAATACAAGAAAGTGGTCGAGCAGGTCGTGATGGATTACCTGCTAAAGCAATTATAATGTTTAATCGAAAAGATATCAGGACAGTTATGGGAGTTTATTCGGGAGGATATGTTGAGTAAATATTTGTATTTTAATATAAAATTTATAATATTTATAATTAAAATTTTAATTTTTTTACAAATTATTAATAGTTCAACACAAGAACAACAAAATGAGCATAATGATCTTGAAATTTTGGATCGTATTAAATATTTATCTGATGCAAAACACAAAATAAGAGAAGTATTATTTTATTGTTCTACGATATATCAATGTCGTAAGCAAGCAATTATAAATTATTTTACCTGGCCTGAAGATCAAGCATTTCAAGAGTGTAATATCTGTGATAATTGTATTCGACGTATAGCAGATAAACCAATTTATGTAGATGTTCGATCAGATATGGAAAAAATGTTGGAGGTTATTGATGTAATTACAAAAACAGAGCAACAAATAACCAGAAACAATGTTATAGATGTATTTAGACAGTCTCAAACAAAGGATGTAAAAAGTAAGTTTGGTTCTTTAACTATATATCAAGAAAAATTTATACGAAAATTAAAAACAAAAGAAGATGCTTTTTTATTATTGGATGATTTAGTTTTACATAAATTAGTAGAAGAAAATATTATATTGAATAGGTCTTCAATAGGGAATTATTCTTGTAGTGTTTTTANAATTATTTGATAAAAACAAAATAAGTAAAAAAATTTATTGTTAAATAAAGTATTAAAATAAATTCCATTTAAAGAAATTTGTAAAAAAACTTTTTGTAAAAAACCGATTAAAAAAATTAAAAAATTATTTCGTAGCCGTAACGTATTCAGAAACGTTTATTAGTTATATAATCGAATATGATAGGTCCAAAATTGTTTCACGTGAGATCAGTCACGTAACTGATTGACATAAATTTTGCCACACGAATTTATAATTAGTATATAACCAGGGATACCCTACCCTTAAAACAATATATTAAAATATTAATATCGGTAAAATTAATTAAGAATTTTATTTGATCAACCTTTTGTCACGTGACCAAAATTGCGCCAGCCAATCAGAAATTGCGCCTGAATTTAGCCAGAATTTAGTCAGCGCAATTATACATGTTCCCAAAATTGATTTTGAATTTTTGAGGTATTTCGACTTTTTGAGATTTATGCAGAATCTATTCTATATATGGAAGTAAAAAAAGTATCCAGTTATGTGTATCTTCAATCAAAGAATAAATCTGGGTGATTAAAAAATTTCGGGTTTTAAGTAAAATAATTTCGTCTTCTATGAAAAACTATTTCAACTTTTTTCTCCAAAATACCAATTTCGGGGCCCCAAAATGATTTTGCGTACAAGTATAGGCGCAATTTAATTAGCCTTTGAGCCAGAATTTAGTCAGAATTTAGCTGGCGCAAAATTAATTAGTCAAAGGCGTAATTATTGAGCCAACCTTCATATCAATTGAGCCTTCCACCCTTAGTGATATTATTATATATGGTATGGCAACTTTAGAAAATGAATCAATAATAAGGACAAAAACCAAATTTCATGATAAACCATGGTTCAGTAATGTAGCAATTTCAATGGATTCTAATAAATCTTCTGATTATCAATCCGATGAAAGATTATGTTATGGTAAAATTTTATTAATGGCAAAAATTGAAATTAAAGAAAAATCTCCGTTAAATCTATACATGTCGTCAAAACTAATTTGACTTTGACTCAACTCTTAAAATTTTAATTTTTAATTGCGTCTGACTCAACTAATTGCGTCAACCACTAGTAAAAATCAAAATTTGCCTTGACTCAACTCCAATTTTTCTCAATTTTAATTGCGTCTGACTCAATTCAATAGTTTTGACGACATATATAGTTAAATCTCGCATTAGTTTAATGGTATGACTTCAAATTTCAAAAAAATTCCTATCTTTATAATTATTCTCTTTTAAAATTAGTGGAGTTATATAATTTAATTCCAATTGAAACTATAGATAATATTGTACATATTATATCTCGTTTTAATAAAGATAATGAATATTTTGTTAATAAATATATTTCATAATATTGTGAAATTATTTTTTTAAATTTCATAAACTTCTGTAATGTTTTATTTTTTATAATAATACAGTGCGTACAACTTAGTCCCGGCAAATAAGTTTTTAGGCGGCCAAATTTTATTTGTAGATCTTTCATCACATGAGCCAGAATTTTGTAATATTATTGACTTGCATTCGTCCACATGATATGTTTATGTGAAGAAAATCAGGTTCAAAAAAAAAAAAAAACTTCGATTTTATTTTTTTAAAATTTTAATAAAAAAATTCTATAATTTCAAAGATTTTTTACAATGATATTATTCAAATCTATTTGCGATGATATTTTTTTTTGTGATACTTTTGATGATTTTTTTTCTTTATAAAAAGAATCACTTTAATAAATCCAATTTAAACATGCCACGTTTATACATGTTCCCAAAATTGATTTTGAATTTTTGAGGTATTTCGACTTTTTGAGATTTATGCAGAATCCATTCTATATATGGAAGTAAAAAAAGTACCCAGTTATGTGTATTTTCAATCAAAGAATAAATCTGGATGATCAAAAAATTTCGGGTTTTAAGTAAAATAATTTCGTCTTCTATGAAAAACTATTTCGACTTTTTTCCCCAAAATTGCAATTTCGGGGCCTCAAAATAATTTTGCGTGCAAGTATAGCCACGTTGTCGCGGGTGTACTTTCATACTTCCCACTTACGGTTCTTTTAAGGAGTTTATAGTCCTTCCCGTTAGGTACAAGACTTTTAGTTTGGTTAATCCTTTACTTTTAGAAGGCACCAGTTAGTTTTTAGTTAGAACTAACAAACTAATTATTCTTCCAAGTTATTATAACTTCGCTACTTCCATTAATAACTTCATTATTAATATTTACTTTTATTAATGACTTCATTTATTAATAACTTCCTTTAATAATAAATCCTTTTATTATTAATCCTAGAACTTCCTTCATTCCGGACTTCCTTTATAGATAACTTCCTTATAATTCATATTTCAGATACTTCTATCCTTTATTAAAAATATCATCTTTAATTTATTAGTACTTCCTTTATTAAATAATTTTAATAAACATTATATCAAATAAATACGATAATAAATCTCTTTAATTATTTTTATTTAATATTTATTAATATTTTATTTAATAGTCACTTCCTAATAATACAATTATATTTTTATAATTATAATATTAACTTCCTTTGAACTTAGAACTTTTTCAAGTTAAAAGCTGAGCTAAAAGCTGGAACTAAAGCTGAGGGAACCAAGTCAAATAAGTTCCCTTTTTATAATCAAATACATTACTGTGCCATTATTGTGCACTAATACTATTGGTTAATATATTTATCATATAACTTACTAAATATAGAATATATGTTATACTAATAATTAATACTAATAAATACTATGTAATAATAATTAATGCTAAGTAATACTAATTAATGATAATTAATAATAGTTATATAATATTTGTGTAACTATGTCACGTGAACATGTAACTTGTATTACTTATATTTTGTGTAACTAAACTATTTGGCTTCCTATTTACATGTTAATAAATGTTATTAATTATTACTAATCATTATTAATAAAATTACTATCTTGATATTTATATTTTTATTTGTTAAATAATTATTTCTAATAAAATATAAAGTTAAATAATATCATGATTATATGTTTTTGTTACAGTGATTCTATCCGGTAACAACATCCAACAAAAAGTAAAAAACGATCAATGAAAGCATGTAAAGAAAAAGCTACACGTCGTATTAAACATACTATCGATGGTGTAGATTATGATAATATTGATGAATTAGAAAGTCCCGATATCAATAATTCTTTTGATGATTGCTATGATAGGCCAACGGAAAATAATAATGCAGTAAATATTGTAACAAGACTTCAAGAAGCAGCAAAAAAATATCATGAAGAACATGCCTCTCACAAAGTACGTAAATCCCTTTATATAGGAAACTCAAGTCGCACTAAAAGAAGAAAGAATCATCAACAGCGTGAAGCAGTAAAGGGAATTTTTACATTGCATACCTTTTGGAATACTAAAGAATCTACTGAGAAAATTAATGATGATGATGATGACTTGTTGGATGATGAAATTGAGGATTGTAATTGGAATAATGAAATCTCGACTGCTCTTGAAAATCTAGAATTAGATATTAAAAAAGAAAAAATAAAAAGTGAAGTTTGGGTACGTCTAAATGGAATTCGAATTTATATCCAACTTATAAAATACAACTATTTAAAAATAGATGCAAGCAAAGTTGTTGCCAATGCAGCAGGAAAAGGAATATATCATGCCAAATGCATTCGTTCTTGGGCACATGAGTATATAAAAACCCGTCAAATTCTTTATTCTCGCCGTGGGTATCATGCTAAAATATTAAGTTTTCTTTAGGACGAAGATATTCTTCTTCAAGTTAAATCATATGTTCAGGAGTATAAATGGAATGTCACTCCACAGATACTGATAATACAGATGAATGAGGTTATTTTACCAGGACTTGAATTTGCACTATCTCCAACGATCCATATTAATACTGCAAGAAATTATTTGAAGGAACTTGGATATTCTTATGAAAAGGTAAAAAAAGGAACATATATGGATGAACACGAGAGAGAAGATGTAGTTGTCTATCAAAAATATTTTTAGAACAAATGAGTAAATTTGAATATAGAATGCCTATTTTTTCAGGGGACAATTTGGAAGAAATAACCTGGTTGGATAATAATGTGCAACCACTTATTCTTGTTACACATAACGAATGCATTTTCTCAGCTTATGATGGAAGTCGAAGTCTTTGGATTCCAAATGGAAAACAACCTTTGCGAAAAAAAGGTAATGGTCGTTCAATTCACGTTAGTGATTTTTTAACCGAAGTTTGTGGACGCCTTGCATTTTCTAAAGAGATACAAATATCAAATAATATAAAGGAACTCTTTCCGTTGATCAGTAAAACCAAAATTTTTGAGGAACAAGAAAACAACTACGCAGGTGTAAACTCCTAAGAAGACTAAGGCTTAGATATTTAATACTATCTAGTTTGAGGCAAGAGGTTCTGCCGGATAAGACTGGGTAGACAAAACCTGAAATACTATTAAATATTTAAGTTGAAGTCTTCTTAAATAGGGACAGAACTTTTCGGGCAAAAAGACGTAAACGAATTAGTCCTTGAGTAGCCTAGCTCTTGCAGCCAAATAGGTGAAGGGGAGTTTTAGTAACAAACGGTCGGAAGCCTGAATAACAACAATAACCCGGCGTTTAACAAAAATTTTATGAATATATTTCCATATATTCCGTTCACTTTCCTTTATTTTCACTGACGGGAATTTTATTATTTTTTGGGAAATATACAAAAATCAGCTAGATCCTGAATTTTATCATGTGATCAGATAAACAAAGTCAGGTGTAACAAAACATATCACGATTATCCTTTTTCATCAATCACGAGGCGAAGTAAACAACATCACGATTATCCTTTTTTCATCAATCACGAGACGAAATAAACAACATCACGGGGTCAATTTTCAATAAAGGTAGATCAGATAATCTAGAGATAAGCTCGACTATTAAATCGGCAAGCAAGAAGGATTTTGGGTACATGCCTGGTCACTTTCTGCAATGAGTGTATCATTAAAGATAAACAGCAAACGTTAGACCTGTTCGATTTTCGCCAACGAAGAAGAACATAATTTTTGAGAACGAGCTTAACAATATCTTTATGGGAGAATTGGGAAATTTTTATTTTTCTTTATTTTTACGAGTTTTATTTCATAATTAGGGTGTTATGGTTTTCTTTATTGTTGGGTTTATATTCATTTTAGCTAGGTAGACCTTCTTTATATGTGTTCCAATTCGGTCAAGAGGGGGATTAAAACTTTTTGATTTTAACTGAGAGTGCCATTCGGGCGCGATCCCAGCAATCTGATGCTCAGACTGGTCATGAGAGGACGGGGACGGGTCTTGGCAAGTCAGTTACCAGTACCAACTGGCAACAATGAGCCGTGCGATAGACTAGAATTTATTTTAGTTTTAGCAAGCTTCTATATGTAATTTTTTTGTTCTAAAAGTTTACTTTTAAAGAGCTCTTTGTTACAACAGCTCTGCAAATTATTAATAAACGTATTGAAGCGAGACTCCATTGGTTAAAAAAAAAAAAAAANCAATCACGAGACGAAATAAACAACATCACGGGGTCAATTTTCAATAAAGGTAGATCAGATAATCTAGAGATAAGCTCGACTATTAAATCGGCAAGCAAGAAGGATTTTGGGTACATGCCTGGTCACTTTCTGCAATGAGTGTATCATTAAAGATAAACAGCAAACGTTAGACCTGTTCGATTTTCGCCAACGAAGAAGAACATAATTTTTGAGAACGAGCTTAACAATATCTTTATGGGAGAATTGGGAAATTTTTATTTTTCTTTATTTTTACGAGTTTTATTTCATAATTAGGGTGTTATGGTTTTCTTTATTGTTGGGTTTATATTCATTTTAGCTAGGTAGACCTTCTTTATATGTGTTCCAATTCGGTCAAGAGGGGGATTAAAACTTTTTGATTTTAACTGAGAGTGCCATTCGGGCGCGATTCCGGCAATCTGATGCTCAGACTGGTCATGAGAGGACGGGGACGGGTCTTGGCAAGTCAGTTACCAGTACCAACTGGCAACAATGAGCCGTGCGATAGACTAGAATTTATTTTAGTTTTAGCAAGCTTCTATATGTAATTTTTTTGTTCTAAAAGTTTACTTTTAAAGAGCTCTTTGTTACAACAGCTCTGCAAATTATTAATAAACGTATTGAAGCGAGACTCCATTGGTTAAAAAAAAAAAAAAACAAATATCAAATAATATACCCAGAGAAGCCTGTATAATTATGCATCCAGGTAAAAATAATGATGGATGGTGGAAGGCCGATGACTTAATAAATCAAATAGTTGAACGTGCAATTCCTATATTCGAAGTACGTTTTCCGGGATACCAGGCCTTGTTTGCATTTGATAATGCATCAAGTCATTCCTCTTATTCATCAGATACACTTATTGTTAAATATATGAATCTCGGTCCTGGAGAAAAACAGCCAAAAATGCGCAGAACATATTTTGGTGAAGAAATTCCACAAGATATGAACTTTCCATTAAATTATCATATTCCTGAATTATGTGGACAATCGAAAGGATTAAAACAAGTTCTAACAGAAAGGGGATTATGGTCAGATAAGGGATTAAAATTAGAAGAAGCACGAAAAATAATGAGTAATCAATCAGATTTTTTGATGCAAAAGGGACGATTGGAAGAAGTTATTATAGCAGCTGGACATCAAATTATATTTTACCCGAAGTTCCATTGTGAGCTCAACTTCATTGAAAATTTTTGGGGTGCAGCTAAGAAGTTTAGTAGGTCACATTGTGATTATTCATGGACAGGGTTATAAAAAACAGTTTCATTGGCTCTTGCTTCCGTTCCACTTACAGCTATTCGTCGGTATGCAAGAAAGACATTTCGATATATGGATGTGTATCGAAAAGGTTTAACAGGACGGGCAGCTGAATTTGCTGTCAAAAAATACCGTTCACATCACCGAGTTCCAGATTCAGTTTTAGAATCAATTAATTAATTAATATAAAAAAAAAAATAATAAAAAAAAAATAAAGACTTGAAAAGAATTTTTTTTAATAAAGTGAATTTTATTTTTCGCGATGGATTTAAAACATGATTAGTGAATTGATATCGCGAATGATTTAAAACGTAATAGACGAATGATTTATAACATGACCAATATCACAAGATGGAAAATTAACCAATTAATGATTGGAAATTCGATCACGTTGTCAAATAAATAATGTGGCCAAAAATTTGGTTTAATAATAAAGTTGTCCAACTTTGAATTACTACTACTTCGTTAAAAATTGCTTTATCAAAAATTTAAAAACGTGGGATAATTGAGCTTGGTCTGTTCTATCACCCCAAGGTTTTATTTTGTGTTTACTTTCCTTTTTGAGCAAGGAGTAGTGATTTGAATATTGTCAATTTTATTGACCGGGACTATATTTGCACGCAAAATTATTTTGGGGCCCCGAAATTGGTATTTTGGAGAAAAAAGTCGAAATAGTTTTTCATAGAAGACGAAATTATTTTACTTAAAACCCGAAATTTTTTGATTACCCAAATTTATTCTTTGATTAAAGATACACATAACTGGATACTTTTTTATTTCCATATATAGAATAGATTCTGCATAAATCTCAAAAAGTCGAAATATCTCAAAAATCCAAAATCAATTTTGGGAACATGTATAACCGGGACTATACATGTTCCCAAAATTAATTTTGGATTTTTGAGGTATTTCGACTTTTTGAAATTTATGCAAAATCTATTCTATATATGGAAGTAAAAAAATTATCCAGTTATGTGTATCTTCAATTAAAGAATAAATCTGGGTGGTCAAAAAATTTCGGGTTTTAAGTAAAATAATTTCGTCTTCTATGAAAAACTATTTCGACTTTTTTCCCCAAAATACCAATTTCGGGGCCCCAAAATAATTTTGCGTGCAAGTATAACCGGGACTAAGTTGTACGCACTGTACTAATAAAAAATTAAAAAATTTCTCCAAACATAAAAATAATTAATAAAAAAATTTCGAAATATTTCCAGAATTAATTTAAGTTTGCGAAATGCTTTCTCTTTCATATAAAACTTCATCTTTTTCCTCTCCCCTTTCCTCTATTCTTTTCTTACTTCTTTCTTTACCTCTTTCCTTCTCTCTTTCTTCTTCTTCTTCCTTATCTGAATCTTCACTAGACGTTAAATCGAAACTTTTACCTTTTTCCTTTTTTTCTATTAATACAAATTATATATATTATTAGTATATTAGAAATAACAAATTTCCGGATATTTTTGATACTTACCCTGTTTTTTTTTATTTTTTTACTTAAAAATTTGCCATCATTTTTTAATATTTCATTGTTTGGATTTAAAAAACTTTCGCACACTGCTACAGTAAATGCTATTTGTTCTAAGGGTGGAAGGCTCAATTGATATGAAGGCTGGTTCAATAATTGCGCCTTTGACTAATTAATTTTACACCAACTAAATTCTGACTAAATTCTGGTTCAAAGGCTAATTAAATTACGCCAGCTAAATTCTGGCTCAAAGGTTAATTAATTTTTTTCTGGCTAAATTCAGGCGCAATTTCTGATTGGCTGGCGCAATTTTGATCACGTGGCAAAAGGTTGATCAGATAAAATTATTAATTAATTTTACCGATATTAATATTTTAATATATTGTAATATAGAAAGTTTTGAAAAAATTTAAAATGGAGGGAAATCAAAAAGTTTCGTGGCAGTGGTTAGTCAAACGGTGACTTCGATCTAGTTCGTTTTTATTCTTCAATATATGTAATTTTTTTTACTTTTAGTATTGGAAATGAATAAAGGCAAGACCTCACTGATCATTGAAAAAAAAAATATATATTTTAATATATTGTTTTAAAATAGCTATAATTTGGTCAATTTTAATGTTACAGAAATGAAATATATATTATCTTGTAGCTAAGAATTAGATCTTTCGATCTGTCATAGGAATATTATAGTAGAAAATCGTTCCTAGTTACGTAAAATTAATTTAAAATTAAAGCTAAAATTAATTATTTTTAAAAATTTAAAAATAATTATTTAATAAATTTTATAATTGCGCCAGCCAATCAGAATTGTGCCATTATTTAGCCTTTTTGCCAGAATTTAGCCATTGTGCCTGATTGTGCTGTGGCTAAATTCTGGGCTCAATTGGCTAAATTAAATCTGGCTAAATTCCTAACTTAATTCGTATTGCACTTACCATCCCTAATTTGTTCATCAGAAATTTTTTCCACGTCTTACCACATTTCGTGAACGATCTTTTCACACCAGGTTATGATTTTATCCGACATATTCGTATGAAGCTTATCATAACTATACTTGCACGCAAAATTATTTTGGGGCCCCGAAATTGCAATTTTGAAAAAAAAAGTCGAAATAATTTTTCATAGAAGACAAAATTATTTTACTTAAAATCTGAAATTTTTTGACTACCCAGATTTATTCTTTAATTAAAGATACACATAACTGGGTATTTTTTTTACTTCCATATATAGAATAGATTCTGCATAAATCTCAAAAAGTCGAAATACCTCAAAAATCCAAAATCAATTTTGGGAACATGTATAATCATAACTATACATGTTCCCAAAATTGATTTTGAATTTTTGAGGTATTTCGATTTTTTGAGATTTATGCAGAATCTATTCTATATATGGAAGTAAAAAAAGTACCCAGTTGTGTGTATCTTCAATCAAAGAATAAATCTGGGTGGTTAAAAAATTTCGGGTTTTAAATAAAATAATTTTGTCTTCTATGAAAAACTATTTCGACTTTTTTCCCCAAAATACCAATTTCGAGGCCCCAAAATGATTTTGCGTGCAAGTATAATCATAACATTTTTTCACTACACGCAATTCTTTTCAAGTTTTGATTTCACTCGGAGATGCTTTCATGTTTATTCGCGGAAGATTTCTGAATACCACAAATATTGATTTTTTAATTTGGGTTGATATAGTCTCTTTTCTTGATCGATGCCTTTCCATTAACTATGAATAATTCAAAATCTTTTAATAATTATTGGGATATTTAAAATTATAATGCAATTCAGTAAAACTTACTTTTTTATGAATAGTTAAATCATAATAAAACGTCTAGTGTTTGTTATTCCAATCTAAGAAAAGTTCTGGATATTTATTTATAACGTATTTCGCAGCAACTTCTTTAAATTTGTCGTCACTTGGATAAATTACTTCAAAAATTGTCTTGTTTGCAATTTCATTAACAAGTTTTTTTTTTTCAAAATATTAAGAATATTATAAGTAAAATAGTTTTTTGCTTGTAAAGAAAATAAATAAATCACTTACATTAACAAATGTTAGATCATACATCTCATCCTATAATTTGTTGATTTCCATTTTTTTTCAGATGTCAGACATTTCCTTTTGAAGTTCTCCGACTTCCTTATTAATTTTTTTTAAATAGTCTAGCATTTGATCTTGTTTTTCTTTCCTTTTCAATGGAGATTTTTCTTCTTCTAATAAAATAAATTATACATTAGAAAATATTTTTATTAAATGTTTTGAAAAATTTTGAAAAATTACCATCAGAATGTTGTTCTCTTCTTTTTTCAGTTCTTCTTCGTTTTCTTGCTTAAGCTGATAGAGAAATTTGCCGTTTATTATCACTTCCTGTTGATCCTANGGGATATTTAAAATTATAATGCAATTCAGTAAAACTTACTTTTTTATGAATAGTTAAATCATAATAAAACGTCTAGTGTTTGTTATTCCAATCTAAGAAAAGTTCTGGATATTTATTTATAACGTATTTCGCAGCAACTTCTTTAAATTTGTCGTCACTTGGATAAATTACTTCAAAAATTGTCTTGTTTGCAATTTCATTAACAAGTTTTTTTTTTTCAAAATATTAAGAATATTATAAGTAAAATAGTTTTTTGCTTGTAAAGAAAATAAATAAATCACTTACATTAACAAATGTTAGATCATACATCTCATCCTATAATTTGTTGATTTCCATTTTTTTTCAGATGTCAGACATTTCCTTTTGAAGTTCTCCGACTTCCTTATTAATTTTTTTTAAATAGTCTAGCATTTGATCTTGTTTTTCTTTCCTTTTCAATGGAGATTTTTCTTCTTCTAATAAAATAAATTATACATTAGAAAATATTTTTATTAAATGTTTTGAAAAATTTTGAAAAATTACCATCAGAATGTTGTTCTCTTCTTTTTTCAGTTCTTCTTCGTTTTCTTGCTTAAGCTGATAGAGAAATTTGCCGTTTATTATCACTTCCTGTTGATCCTATTAATACAGCTTCCATTTCAGTTTCTCCTCTTCCTCTTTCAAATGATGATCTTGAAGTTAATGCTTTTATTGCTGGAGTAGATATTGAACTTGATCCAGATAAAAAACTAGAAATTCTATCATTATCTCTTTAATTTTTTTTTTGATAAAAACTAATTAAAGTTTTTTGAGACATTTTGAAAATTTTTAAAAAATGTTTAAATATTTATTTGCAAATATTTTATGATAAAGATAGAAGAATTTCGATTCTCTAAATACATTTTTTTCCATCTTATTTTCTTGGAATTTAATAATAACTTCGAATACTTCATATCATCATATTTCTTTTATTAATTCAATACATATTACAATAAAATATAAATTACAAGTATTATCTTTCATTAGATGCCAACTCTTCTCTCTTTCTTTTTGACACATCATAATATTATATCCTGATTAATTACATAAATATTAAATTTATGTCACGAATTATTTTAAGATATGTAATTATAAATAAACTTTACCTTTGATATAACGAGAAAGGCGATATTATTGTATGTATATATGTATATTATACATGTTTCCAAAATTGATTTTAAATTTTTGAGGTATTTCAACTTTTTAAGATTTATGCAGAATTTATTCTATATATAGAAGTAAAAAAAGTATTCAGTTATGTGTATCTTTAATCAAAGAATAAATCTGGGTAGTCAAAAAATTTTAGGTTTTAAGTAAAATAATTTCGTCTTCTATGAAAAACTATTTTGACTTTTTTTCTCGAAATTGCAATTTTGGGGCCCCAAAATAATTTTGCATACAAGTATAATGCATATCACTTAATTTTAAGGATAATTCATTAATTAAGTTATTATTAGTATATCTTTCATTTTTGAAGTATTGTATGTATTGTCTATAGATATATATTATTTTATTAAAAATTTATTTAATTGATTAAATTTCTACATATTAAAAAGGTATTATTTACAAATAAAATATGAATACTTTCTGAAACAAATTAAAATAATAAAAAAAGAAATGATAAAATTATTGAAGCAAACTTCGTTGCTAAAATAAAATATAAAAGTATGTTGCATTATATATTAATATTAATACAATTATACATATTCCCAAAATTGATTTTGGATTTTTGAGATATTTCGACTTTTTGAGATTTATGTAGAATCTATTCTATATATGGAAGTAAAAAAAGTACCCAGTTATATGTATCTTCAATTCAAGAATAAATCTGGGTGATCAAAAAATTTCGGGTTTTAAGTAAAATAATTTCGTCTTCTATGAAAAACTATTTTGACTTTTTTTCTCGAAATTGCAATTTTGGGGCCCCAAAATAATTTTGCATACAAGTATAATGCATATCACTTAATTTTAAGGATAATTCATTAATTAAGTTATTATTAGTATATCTTTCATTTTTGAAGTATTGTATGTATTGTCTATAGATATATATTATTTTATTAAAAATTTATTTAATTGATTAAATTTCTACATATTAAAAAGGTATTATTTACAAATAAAATATGAATACTTTCTGAAACAAATTAAAATAATAAAAAAAGAAATGATAAAATTATTGAAGCAAACTTCGTTGCTAAAATAAAATATAAAAGTATGTTGCATTATATATTAATATTAATACAATTATACATATTCCCAAAATTGATTTTGGATTTTTGAGATATTTCGACTTTTTGAGATTTATGTAGAATCTATTCTATATATGGAAGTAAAAAAAGTACCCAGTTATATGTATCTTCAATTCAAGAATAAATCTGGGTGATCAAAAAATTTCGGGTTTTAAGTAAAATAATTTTGTCTTCTATGAAAAACTATTTCGACTTTTTTCTCTGAAATTACAATTTCGGGGCCCCAAAATAATTTTGCGTGCAAGTATAAATACAATACGAAATTTTATTGATATAATTATAATACAAATATTTATTTATAAAATATTCATTAGTATCAAAGCGTGAATTATATCTCTTTCTATAAAATTGTACAACAATAGTGATTTATTTGGTATTATTAATTCTATTATTAATAGTGTCTGAAGTTTATCGAATTTCTACATTTATAAAGGCAATCATAAACATAAACCTGTATATAACAAATTATAAACTAATGTTTTCGCAGCAATTTTACACTGTTCTTCGATATATATTGTAGCAATTTTAATTGGCATTGCACTGTTAACAAATATTCTTTAAAGTTTATCGCAGTGATTTTAATTGGAATTGCACTGTTAACAATATCTTTCGAAGTTTATCGCAGCGATTTTAATCGATATTGTATTGTTAACAATATCCTTCGAAGTTTATCTTTAGGTTATACTCTGTTTTCAAATTTTTTTCGAAAATTAATGTTTTTTATTTGTTTATTTGTACAAAAAGATCAGTTATCTTATCATATAACTTCTTATTTAACACAATATTTTTTGTTTATTTTCAAAAATAACTACTTTACTCTCTTAACAATCCTTATGAAGCTCTTCGAAAAGAAATACATTTATCTTTCTATATTGAATTGAATTTTGTTATTATTATATCAAATACACCATAATTCAAAATTTAATAATATTTATTGACTTTATTTATAATTTTAACAAGTAAATAAATATAATTCATATTCTGTTTACTTTTAGGAATACCTCATTAACTTTAACATACACTTACGAAACACTTTGAAATGATGTATTTTATATCTTCCTATAATTTATTTTATAATATTTATTGACTTTATTTATAACTTTAACAAGTAAATAAATATATTTCATACTTTATTTACTTTAGGAATACTTTATTAACTTTAACATATATTTACGAAACACTTCAAAATGGTATATTTTATATCTTTCTATAATTATTGTTATATCAAATACACTAATTTTATTGTAATGCTATTAATTTATGTAATTTTAATTTCATATAAGAATATTAATAATATATATGTATCTAATAGAATATCTTTGAAGAGACAAGAAATAATAATTTATTTTATTAAATAATTATATTAGGGTTTTATGTAGTAGTATTTAAAATCATAAGTTCTACTTTGTTAAGATATTTATGACAATAATGTAAGTATTCGAACTATTTATTTGAAAAATTAATTTGCTTCAAATCGCAAAACATTACAATATTTAATAATTATATGAAAATATACAACGTAATACACCCTTTAATAGTTTGATATAAGAGAAGATTCAAAGTAAATAATAATATTAACTTTAGTTACTATAATAGAAAAATTTTGTGAAAGAAATTTGAAAAAATCTCAAAAGGTAATTAAATATCTTTCGTAAGATTACGAAAAACAAAAACGAAGCTAAAATATTATTATCTTTTAAAAAAGAACAAGATGAAAAGAAATATCAAGAAAATATAATATTACAGAAAATAGGAACCTATATCATATTTAGAAATTGTTGTAGACGTATTAGATGTATAGAAAATAATTACCTTGCGTCATTGTACGAAAACGTTGTGGAATTTTATAGGAAAATAAAAAAAAAAAAAATTTTAAAAATGTTATAAAATGTTTATTATCATCTTTTAATAATAAAATCAATAATAAATTATATAAAAATTCAGAAAGTAATAAAATATTACAAAATAAAATTTTTACAATTATATNTATTTATGACAATAATGTAAGTATTCGAACTATTTATTTGAAAAATTAATTTGCTTCAAATCGCAAAACATTACAATATTTAATAATTATATGAAAATATACAACGTAATACACCCTTTAATAGTTTGATATAAGAGAAGATTCAAAGTAAATAATAATATTAACTTTAGTTACTATAATAGAAAAATTTTGTGAAAGAAATTTGAAAAAATCTCAAAAGGTAATTAAATATCTTTCGTAAGATTACGAAAAACAAAAACGAAGCTAAAATATTATTATCTTTTAAAAAAGAACAAGATGAAAAGAAATATCAAGAAAATATAATATTACAGAAAATAGGAACCTATATCATATTTAGAAATTGTTGTAGACGTATTAGATGTATAGAAAATAATTACCTTGCGTCATTGTACGAAAACGTTGTGGAATTTTATAGGAAAATAAAAAAAAAAAAAATTTTAAAAATGTTATAAAATGTTTATTATCATCTTTTAATAATAAAATCAATAATAAATTATATAAAAATTCAGAAAGTAATAAAATATTACAAAATAAAATTTTTACAATTATATCGAAGTATAATGAAAACAATTAAATTCGAAGTAATCCGAAAGCAATAAACTTAAAATAAAATATGTCAAAATACCAATCGTTGAGTTTCGAAAGTTTATACAAATATCAAAAAACATAACATTAAACTTCGAAGGTTTTCGATTTTGCAATATACTATCAGTAAATTTTTTTAAACGTAAGCCTTCGAAGTCCTTCACTCCGATAACCTTCGAATACCTCCAACATAAACGTAATATTTACAAAGGTTATTGGTACCAAAAACCTTCATTTTTATTAATAAAACGTAATACTCCGAAGGTTATTAATATTGATAACCTTCAATAACCTTCACTTTATCATAATAAACGTAATATTTGCGAAGGTTATTGGTCTGATAACCTTCAATAACCTTTGAAAACGAAATTATTACAATAACCTCTGACATAAAAAATTTCCTGATGACGTATCAAAATTTAATTGTAAATTTCGATTTCAGAGGTTTGCGACACAATCAAAGATCTTTGAAATCTAACATTACAATATAATTTCGAAAACCTTCGAATTAATATAATTACTGATGCATCTACCACAAAATTCTCACACCTATTATTTTAAAATTAACCAAATAATAAATTTTTAAAATTTATACAATAATTTTTTAAAATTTTAAAATATAAACAGTTATTATTTAGTTAAATTTAAAGTAATGGGCATGAAAATTTTATAATAGATGTGATTCATTCTAAACTTTAAGGTTACTTAGTAATATTTTTGATATTTAATTAGTAAATAATTGACTTATATAGGTAGCAATTATTTTTAAAATTTTTTAAAAAACTAGGGAAACAGTGACTGTTATAAATCCGGAGCTAAATATTCAATAAATATTAAATTAATTAATAATTAATAATGATATGCGGTCACGTAGGTGGACAGACGAACATTTTCTACAAAGAGCTCTAGTATGTTTATATGGTCACGTGACTCTATAGATATACAGTGGCTCACGAATGTACTGCAACACCTAAAATTTTGTCTTTAAAAAATTCTATATTGCAAACTATCGATTTTAGAATAATAGTTCCTATACTCATTTTAATCTTTGAGATTTGGAGATTTTTTGAGAACTGTTTGATATCAAATTAATAATACCAATTTTTCGGAAATGGGTGATCAACATGGTGAATTGTCACTTAATAAAATTTCAATTGTGAATAAAATTTTATACAAAATAGTTACAACAAAAGTGATCATAGGGTTGATTGTCCTTCCCAAGGAGAACAGGTATACCAAATTTCATAACAATTAGATCAGTGGTTATGGAGAAATTAACTCTTGAAAATTGAAATTTTACTAATAAAATA
>PQFF01000203.1:131680-149736 GCA_003547095.1 Diversispora epigaea
TATTTTATTAGTAAAATTTCAATTTTCAAGAGTTAATTTCTCCATAACCACTGATCTAATTGTTATGAAATTTGGTATACCTGTTCTCCTTGGGAAGGACAATCAACCCTATGATCACTTTTGTTGTAACTATTTTGTATAAAATTTTATTCACAATTGAAATTTTATTAAGTGACAATTCACCATGTTGATCACCCATTTCCGAAAAATTGGTATTATTAATTTGATATCAAACAGTTCTCAAAAAATCTCCAAATCTCAAAGATTAAAATGAGTATAGGAACTATTATTCTAAAATCGATAGTTTGCAATATAGAATTTTTTAAAGACAAAATTTTAGGTGTTGCAGTACATTCGTGAGCCACTGTATATCATATCATGTAGATGGACAAACAGACATTTTCTATAAAGAGTTCTAGTATGTTAGTATGTGTTTATCTGGTTACATGACTTTATTTATATGTGCCTATAATCTTGTAACTTTACCTGAAAATGTGAGTCTTACGCCATGCTCCGGACAAAAATTTAACAAAAGTATTTTATTTTTAATTTTTTTTTGTACATATAATATTTTTATTAAATTTTAAAATTTTAAATAAAAATATATAATCATTATTTATAAAAATTACAAAAATAATTGGTCAATATTTAAAGAAATTATTAAAGGATTTACATTAATTTTTATAAAATGCGAGTAAATTTGCCCGCTGATACTATCTTTTGAAAAAGCAATAGTATTTTAATAAGAAAAAGTACTATGATTTAGTTGGTAATGATCAAAGGTAAGTGAGATAATGTGGATAGATTTAAAATATTATAGGAAAAGAGAAAAAATAAGGGTGAGTATTAAGTTTTCAAAGGGAATTGCAAGATCACAAGATTTTACAAGGATTTGTAAATAATCTGATTAAATTATGTAATCTCAAAATTAGCAGTTACACAAAAGATTAGGTGGGAGAAATGGATTTGATAATTAATTTTATAGAAATTACTAATTTTATATATTTTTAGGAGTGGAACTGCAATCAAGTATTTTATTTTATTAGAAAGACAGTTGTTTTATTTAGAAAATAATAGATAGATTCATTTAAGATCAAAATGAAATATGTATGAGAATTAAAATTCTTTTCTTTATTTAATAAAATTATCTTATAATTTAAATAAGAAGATATAAGAATTATTTAATAATTGTAATATTTCTATTATTTCTAATGGTTATTAATAATTATTTCGAGTATTTCTCTCTAGTTTCTTACTCTGGACCTCCTGAACCATCAACAAAATTAAGATCCTTTTATACTTTTTTTAATTATCTCTATAACTATATAAAAAATCTATTAATTAATATAAGAATAAATATATTATCAGTAAATTTTTTTAAACGTAAGTCTTCGAAGTCCTTCACTCTGATAACCTTCAAATACCTCCAACATAAACGTAATATTTACGAAGGTTATTGGTACTGAAAACCTTCATTTTTATTAATAAAACATAATACTTCAGAGGTTATTAATATCGATAACCTTCAATAATCTTCATTTTATCATAATAAACGTAATATTTGCGAAGGTTATTGGTCCGATAACCTTCAATAACCTTTGAAAACAAAATTATTACAATAACCTTTGACATAAAAAATTTCCTAATAATGAAAAAACTTGATTATAATCTATCTATTATTATAGAGCCATTAAAATTTAATAAAAGTATTCAATATTATACGTGTTGCCCAAATCCCAAATAATTTGGAATTTGGGACGCCAAAATGCACAAATTACTAGTATTTGGGATTTGGGATTTGAGATTTCGGCAAAAAATACTAATTGTAATTTGGGATTTGGGATTTGGGATTTCGGCATTTGGGATTTTGGCATTTGGATTTTGAATTTGGGTGGCAGGTATATTCAATATAGCATGTCATTGATAGTAGTGGTCATCTAGAACAAGCGATAATTCTCCCTGATAAGTGGTGGTTCTCTAGGACAAGTGGTTGTTCTTTAGAACAAGTGGGCGCAGAAATCACGTGACCGAACACAGCCATTAATTGATTCGTCGATCATCATCGCACGTGATATGTGACGATCGTATCACAAAAATTAATAAAATAATAAGAAAGTAAAAGAAAAGTAATAAAGAAAATAAAAAATAAGAAATATAAAGATAAAAATAAGAGTAAGGTTGATGATAAATAATAAATAAATAAATAAAAAGAGTAAAGTTAACAATAAATAATGGATAAATAAATAAATAAAAAATAAAAAAAATAATAATAATAATAAAATAAAGATAATATATAAAAAAAAAAGTAATACTGCAAAACAGTTTAAGAGATAAAATTTCTTTAATAAATTTAAATAAAATATTAGCAATAGTAGTAATTATAAATAACAATAACATTTATTTTTATAAATTTTACTTTTATTTAAATTTTCAAAAATTTTAAAAATTTCGAAATATATTAAAAAAATTTTCAACAATTTCAATAATCTAATTATTATTATATCACATAAATACATGATCAAAGTTGACTTATCGCGATATATTCAATATATAGATAGTTAAAATATGAGGTTAACTTAGGTTTTATCACGATTTTTATATAATAGATTAATTTATCAAAAAAATTTTAATTATGTAAAAAAATGACTATAAAAATTTAGCCAAATTAGGTTAAAATTGACTTATCAAGAGACTGACTTATTAAATTTGTCTTTGTATCTGACTAAATTCCTAACTCAATTTGTATTGTACTTACCATCTCTAATTAGAGTTCCACAAAAATATTCAAATTTACAAATCGAATCCAGATTGCATTAAATAGATTCAAATTAAATTTTAAAAATTCGAATCACAAATCAATTTGAATTCAAAAAAAATGAGATTCACCAGATCCAGATATTTTTTTTTGAATTCAAATCGATCTGTGATCTGAAGATTTTATAGATATGAGAAAAAAAAGTGAGAAAAAAGGAATTTTAAGAAAAGAGAGAAGAAAAAGTGAGATAGAAGAATTTTAGGGGGAAGAGGATAAAAAGTGAAATAAACATCAAAAAAATCAAATATTTTTTAATGGATTCAAATATTTTTTAATAGATTCAAATATTTTTTAAACATATTCAAATATTTTTAATGGATTTAAATATTTGAATTGGATTCAAATTGATTTGAATATTCAGATTGGATTCGAATTGGATTCAGATTGATTTAAATATAATCAAAACTGAATTCAGATTTTAAAAAGTTGGATCTGTATATGGCGAATCTGAATCTGAATTAAGAATTAAGGTATCAAATTGAATTTAAATATTGATAAAATCTGATCTGATCTGATTTTGTCCTATCCCTAACCCCAGGTCTATAACAAATTTTGAAGTTTTCTTCTTATATCTAGAGTACAGAAATTTATATAATCTAACTTTAAAGCAATTGTTACTAGAGTATTTAAAAAAACTTGAAAGAAGAGTACTTTATATAAGAAGATACTATGGTTCACAATATATTTAGTACATGGGATAAAATTTTTATGGTAATACTGAATAAGAACTCTTTTGTCATAGATATATAACTGTGTTTCAGCTTATTAGAAAACATCAGTCAATTTTAAGACATAATTAGTCATATTTACAATGAGATCCTTTAACTTTACTATAATTCAATAAGAGATATAACTCTCTATGTGACTACTTTATAAGATTTATTGATATTGTTTGTTATAACTATTATATATGTTACCAAAACTATTGAATTGAGTTAAACACAATTAAAATTAAGAAAAATTGAAATTAAGATAAATTTTAATTTTTACTAGTAATTAATACATGTTAAATAATCAACATTTTTAACACACTATCAAGAAATGGTCAATGCCTTTTAGAAAAATATATTAATCATCGATTACTATTATTGTGGCTTTACATTAAAGGTCATTTATATCATGTACAATTAAATAGGATAAAAAGTAATGACAATTGGTGCACGTATTGCTCGTCTTACTCTTGAAGATGCTAAAAAAATTATATTTAATCAAAACAATGTCTTTCGGAAAAATATTTTAATAGTGAATCACCCTTATTATGGTGTTGTAATAAAAGGCATACATGGTTTGCTAAACTTAACCATATAAAAGATGGTAAACATTGGTGTCCTTACTGCTCAAAATATGCAAGAGAAAATTTATGCCGAGAGATTATATCAAAATATCTTGGACCGCCATCTAAGATACGTCGACCTGATTTCTTAAAAACCCTTAAACATCCTCGAGGATATTCCTTACTATGATTATGGGTTTGCTATCGAAATCCAAGGACCTCAGCATGAAAAATATCACAAATTCTTTTATAAATGAGACCCTAATAATTTCATCAATCAGCAAGAACGGGATCATCTCAAGAAAGAATTATGTGGATTGTTTTAAGGTTTGTCTGGTATTACGAAGACCCATATATAGTTATTCCAGAGCATCTTCGAGAATTGGGTCTTATTGAGCGGAGTTAAAACTTCAAATGCTTTGCAATTTACTAACCACATCGCTAGCTCGAGGTTAGGGAAAATTCATTAAGTAAATGCAGTTTATTAGTATAGCATAAAATTTTTTTCCGATACAGTATACATGTTAAAAAATTGCTAGAATAATTTCTCAATCGATAAATGTATTTTATTAATTATTGTATACAAGTTATTGCGAGTAGCGTGAAATTTATATAAACAATACGTAACTAAAAATAGATACATAAGTGTCAATGCAAATATAGAATACATGAAAATTTTATCCTAAAATCTAATTACGTTTCTTAATATATTTCTCTGTTCTAGCCTTCTTAATAGCTGGTGAATCATCTACATTAACCCGATCCTTCAATAAACCCACAATTACCTCCATAACTTTTTTTACATCTCGTCGAAGTTCTGTATCATTCTCTAAAACATTTTCGGTAAGTGGAACATGATAGTCGTCTTTCACACGGTAAACCTTTTCTGGCGTATACATGATGAAATGCCAATCCATAGCTAAGATTGAGGTCATAAGTTATCATTAATTTTTTTTCTATATAAACTTTGCGAAGTAATCTCTCGTTCGTAACTTACCGGTACTAACGATGCCATAGAGGTAGTCAAATTCGTCGTCAAAAGCTTCAGATGCTATTCGTTTTCTCTTGTTTGTGTAGTATGAGCTATCGAGTTGCATAATATTTTGCATAAATCCCTTGGCCAATTCACTCTGTTTTCCCTCAGTAATGCAAATAAGTTCTTCATCTAGGTTGTCGAGAACTTTTTTAATAGTGATATAAACTCGACCTGTTGCTTTATCATCTATAACTTCAAATTCAGGTTCTAGGGAGATTCTTTTTTTAGTGATTCTTTTGGCAATATGGAGACTGTTATGTAGTATTGTAGTAATGTAATCGCAACGCAAGGCTTCGCTACTGCCCTCTGCTGGGCCTAAGTTGTCCATTCTACGTTTTATATCAGTTATGCAATATTGTAAATCTTCATCATTGTCTTCGATTTTTTCCGTTTCTATAAAGAATTATATAGGTTAGCCTTTTCATGAAATTCGGAAAGAAGAAACAACAATAGAAAACTTGCCTGGACTGAATGATGGAATCTTTTTTATGTTTTTGCCATCGATTCCAAATTTTCTCATCACCCCTTCAAAATCTTTCTGAGTTTTATATNAACGATGCCATAGAGGTAGTCAAATTCGTCGTCAAAAGCTTCAGATGCTATTCGTTTTCTCTTGTTTGTGTAGTATGAGCTATCGAGTTGCATAATATTTTGCATAAATCCCTTGGCCAATTCACTCTGTTTTCCCTCAGTAATGCAAATAAGTTCTTCATCTAGGTTGTCGAGAACTTTTTTAATAGTGATATAAACTCGACCTGTTGCTTTATCATCTATAACTTCAAATTCAGGTTCTAGGGAGATTCTTTTTTTAGTGATTCTTTTGGCAATATGGAGACTGTTATGTAGTATTGTAGTAATGTAATCGCAACGCAAGGCTTCGCTACTGCCCTCTGCTGGGCCTAAGTTGTCCATTCTACGTTTTATATCAGTTATGCAATATTGTAAATCTTCATCATTGTCTTCGATTTTTTCCGTTTCTATAAAGAATTATATAGGTTAGCCTTTTCATGAAATTCGGAAAGAAGAAACAACAATAGAAAACTTGCCTGGACTGAATGATGGAATCTTTTTTATGTTTTTGCCATCGATTCCAAATTTTCTCATCACCCCTTCAAAATCTTTCTGAGTTTTATAGGATGAATATGCCCTCAATTTTTTCTCTTTAATCTCCTTGATGAAGTCTACTAGTCTTGTCGCAGGTCCCCACATCATGCCATTTTCAATAAAATCTTGCTTGGTCATCTTGAAAAACTCACGACCAGTAACCTTTTGCTTACGAAATATTTCCAAGTCATCTTCATCAAGAACCAAGTCCTCCTCCTTACGCAAAAAATCGATGAGTTCATTCGTTTTATACTTTCGAACCGCCTCAACTAACGTGGGTTTTTCCTCGGTTGTTGTAGTAGAAGTAGAAGTTGGAGTTAGTATATGTGAGAAATTCATCAGTCGTACAACTGCCATAAAAATCTATGTTACGCAGGCACAAAAAAAATTTTTTTCATATGAAGCTAAAATTAATTCATAACTTTAAATAGATTTTACAACACATCTATATTTTTATCAGGTCAAGTAATAATAGTTAAATGTTATATCAATAATTTTTATGATTTAATAAAATTATTCTGGAAAACATAAAATATTTATGTAAAAAGGATCTTATTAATAAAAATGGCATCTCAAAATAATAACAAATCTTTTGAATCTTCACTAAATTTTTTTAATGATCTTTTATATGAAGAAAATTATAATATAAATAAAGAACTTAATAATATAGATGAACTTGTAGCATAAAACCAATTGCATTTGACATTGAGACTTTTTCACAGGTCGAAATTTGTATTTTGGATACTTATCAAGTACTTATCAAATATATACTCCAATAAATTATCAATAGATATAATATAAATACTAGTCAGAGAGATATCGGTCATTTATAAAAAATCGGATGCCTGATATATAAAAGTATCTGATATTTTTTTTAATTAAATTTTTTATATCCTCAATAGATATATTAAATATAGAAAATTGTTAAAGTTCACCAGTAGTAATTGTCATCACTGGGCAAAATTAAATTTACGTGGGTAAAGTTAAAGTTTGCCTGGTGGTAATAATTACTACCGGTGAATTTTAGCAATACCCTTAAATATAACTGATATTTATTAAAATACTCAATTTTTGTAATTTACATCAAATAACTAGATATTGGCACCTCCAAAAAAATCCTTAACTGGTTAATTAACTATTTATATTTTAATTAATCAATTATAATTGATTAATTTAATTAATTTAACTAATTAATTTATAGGTTAACTAGTTAATAGTCAGTTAACATCAGGAATTATATAAAAGCGTTCTAGTATGCAATAAGTACGAAAAGTATTTATTGCGTTCAATATACACCATTTTATTGCGTATTACGAACGTTACATTTTAGAATGATCTGTTCTACAACGTTTTACAAACAATAAGTATTAATAACGTTATATAATAGATCGTTCTAGTACGGTTTGCGAACTATCAGTATTAATAACATTCTAGAATGATTTGTTCTAGAACATATTACGAATGATATATACTAATAACGTTATATAATGTATCGTTATACGAAATATCAGTATTAATAGTTATATAATAGCACTGGTCGAATGAACAAAAATCGGAATCTTATTGATAGCGGAAATATGCATAAATCGGACATCCTATTTGTGAAAATTCATAAATCGGAAATTCCTATTTATAAATCAGAAAAAATCGACTGCCTATATTTAATAAATCTTAGCAAATTTAGCCATCAATCAGAATCCTATTCATGATTATACTTGCACGCAAAATTATTTTGGGGCCCCGAAATTGCAATTTCGGGGAAAAAAGTCAAAATAGTTTTTCATAGAAGACGAAATTATTTTACTTAAAACCCGAAATTTTTTGACCACCCAGATTTATTCTTTGATTGAAGATACACATAACTGGATACTTTTTTTACTTCCTTATATAGAATGGATTCTGCATAAATCTCAAAAAGTCGAAATACCTCAAAAATCCAAAATCAATTTTGGGAACATGTATATTCATGATAAACCCGTCCTATTTTTTTCCATTCAACCAGTGTAGATTGTTCGAGAACATTATTAATTATAATAGTGTGTATCGTATAAAAGTTATCAACTCTTATAGTTTGCAATACATTATATTATAGATCGATATATAACAGTCAGTTATATCTGCCGCCCAAATTCGAAATCCAAATGCCAAAATCCCAAATGCCAAAATCCCAAATCCCAAATTATAATTAGTATTTTTTGTCGAAATCCCAAATCCCAAATACTAGTAATTTGTGCATTTTAGCATCCCAAATCCCAAATTATTTGGGATTTGGGTAACACGTATACAGTCAGTGAACATTTCCAAAATCAGTCTGTGAAACATTTTAATTGTAAGATTTGCAAGTTGCATCTCATAAGTAAAAACTCAGATTTATATATAAAGTGAAAAAAATCACAAACTTTCCAATTATATTCTAGAGAATATTACATTTATCACATGATTAAATTTTGGTTAAAACCATTGTTAAAAAGTTTTTAATGTCACGAAAACTTGTTTAAAATTATGAACTTTATTTTTTTGCGAGAATCTTAATATCAAAATTGCCTCACAATTTTAATTTATATAAATGAAAATTTATGATTCCGACACTGAATCTAATGAAAGTTATTATTCATTTAATGAACTTTCAGAACTAAATGTCTTCGAATATAATAAAGAAAACTATACAAAGACATTTTTGGCATCAGAACAAAAAACGAGTAATAAAAATAATAAAAATGAAGAGGATTATGAGGAATATAATATAGATTTTGAAATTCAAGAAATTACTTCTCAAGAAATTATTCAATCTGAACTATCTATTGAAAACGAACCTGTAATTCAGTTTAATTCAACTTCAAAAACAAACTTTTCACCATGTATATTATTCGATTATATAAACAATAAATTACAAATATGTGATCAAATTGCTAATAGAAATATATGCCAATTAATAAGAACTTGGCAAATTGATAATAAAGCAGTATCAAAATTTTAATCAAAAGGAATTCCTTTAGGTGTATGTATAAATTATTTTAATTATAATCAAAAAAATCATAATACATTTATAAAACAATTACGAAGGTAGTTAAATAATTTTTTATTTATTTTTTATTTATTTATAAAAAATTTAATTAAATTTTATTTTATTTAAATATCATTAGAATTGAATCAAGTGAAATTCGACATCGATGGTACCTATTTTGTTTTAAAAATAATTATTTTTTTAGTCATGGTATCAGGTGTAAAGAGCATTTATGAAAAATATAAGAAAAACATATTCAAGTTGCATATATTAGATTTTATATATGTAAACAATACGCGCATGTCAAGGGTATACTTGCACGCAAAATTATTTTGGGGTCCCGAAATTGCAATTTCGGGGAAAAAAGTCGAAATAGTTTTTCATCATCAGTAAATTTTTTTAAACGTAAGCCTTCGAAGTCCTTCACTCCGATAACCTTCGAATACCTCCAACATAAACGTAATATTTACGAAGGTTATTGGTACCGAAAACCTTCATTTTTATTAATAAAACATAATACTCCGAAGGTTATTGATATCGATAACCTTCAATAACCTTCACTTTATCATAATAAACGTAATATTTGCGAAGGTTATTGGTCCGATAACCTTCAATAACCTTTGAAAACGAAATTATTACAATAACCTCCGACATAAAAAATTTCCTGATGATAGAAGACGAAATTATTTTACTTAAAATCTGAAATTTTTTGACCACCCAGATTTATTCTTTGATTGAAGATACACATAACTGGGTACTTTTTTTACTTCCATATATAGAATAGATTCTACATAAATCTCAAAAAGTCGAAATAGTTTTTCATCATCAGTAAATTTTTTTAAACGTAAGCCTTCGAAGTCCTTCACTCCGATAACCTTCGAATACCTCCAACATAAACGTAATATTTACGAAGGTTATTGGTACCGAAAACCTTCATTTTTATTAATAAAACATAATACTCCGAAGGTTATTGATATCGATAACCTTCAATAACCTTCACTTTATCATAATAAACGTAATATTTGCGAAGGTTATTGGTCCGATAACCTTCAATAACCTTTGAAAACGAAATTATTACAATAACCTCCGACATAAAAAATTTCCTGATGATAGAAGACGAAATTATTTTACTTAAAATCTGAAATTTTTTGACCACCCAGATTTATTCTTTGATTGAAGATACACATAACTGGGTACTTTTTTTACTTCCATATATAGAATAGATTCTATATAAATCTCAAAAAGTCGAAATACCTCAAAAATCTAAAATCAATTTTGGGAACATGTATAGTCAAAGGGTCTCAGAAAAAGTATTAGAAGAAGTTCCAACAGTTCGTTATATATGTTATTCTTGTTATGAATTATATGATAGATATTTGAATCGAAGACTTGGTCCTGGAAAACAAAAATCTACATGTGAATAACGTGAGTTACATAAGAATGATATAATAAAAAGTTTAAAATTAATAGCACAATGGATTATATATGTTGCAAATTATGAGACAAAAGAAAAAAAACAAATACTTCTTGCTTTTATATTAGTCCTGATTTTAAATTTTTTATTTCTTTTTGAAACTTCATTCAAAGTTAAATATTATGATTTTAGTAATAATTCATATTATTTAAACACTAATGAGTTTAATGAAAATATTAATTCTATCAATTTAATTACAGTTTTATCTGAGATACCTAGTTTTTTTTTATTAAATTATTATTAAATATTAATAATATTCTTGATAATATTAATAATATTAACTCAAAAATAAATTGAACAGATGATTGGTAAAAAGAAATCAGAAAAAAATTAGGAAACAAAATATGGAATTCTAGAAAAGAAATTAATCAAAAAAAATCAGAAATATAATTACCTAGTTCCCTTTACTTATATTATTCGAGTTTTCCAAAATTTTTAACTAATTTTTTTAATGGAATTATTAATGAAATTTTTAAAAAAAAATTAGTAATCATTAATTACAAACAAAATCAATGTGAAAAATTATTAAAAGTCTTAGATGAAGAACATACCGTATATTGTGGGCCATAGTACCCCGGGTCTTTAACAAATTTCAAAGTTTTCGCTTTATACCCGGGGTACTTTACATTGAAACAAAAAGGGGGTATTGTAAACAATCAATAGAAATTAAAGTAAGGCAATATATTTTCCACCATGTAAAATACCTGGGTATTTTAAAAAACATTTAAAATTTTCAAAAGGGGTACTTTACATAGAGGGGTATTTTGGCCCGTAAATTACGGTATTATTAAATGTATTACATCATCAGAAAATTTTTTATATCAGAGGTTATTGTAATAATTTCATTTTCAAAGGTTATTGAAGGTTATCGGACCAATAACCTTCGTAAATATTATGTTTATTATGATAAAGTGAAGGTTATTGAAGGTTATTGATATCAATAACCTCCGGAGTATTACGTTTTATTAATAAAAATGAAAGCTTTCGGTACCAATAACCTTCGTAAATATTACGTTTATGTTGGAGGTATTCGAAGGTTATCAGAGTGAAGGACTTTGAAGGCTTATGTTTAAAAAAATTTACTGATGATTTATTATTTCACTTATTATTAGTATGGCATTTCCTAATCTGGGTGTTTGGTTTATTCAAGTGATGACAAGTATGTCTCGTAAATTATGTCTTCTTTCATCATTTCACAAACTTTTATCTACTCTCCATATTAGTGGTCATACAAATTATCATAAGTGAAGAATTATCAGGAATTATATAAAGGTGTTCTAGTATGCAATAAGTACGAAAAGTATTTATTGCATTCGATATACGCTATTTTATTGCGTATTACGAATATTACGTTCTAGAACAATTCGTTCTATAACGTTTTATAAACGATAAGTATTAATAACATTATATAACGGATCGTTCTAGTACGATTTGTAAACTATCAATATTAGTAACATTCTAAAACGATCTGTTCTAGAACGTATTTACAGTCTGACCTCTATATAGTCACACCATTGGTAAAAAAAATAAATAGGTGCTTATAAAGAGGTTGTAACTATATAGAGATTTTTTTATAAAGCATTATTAAGTATTGGTTTCAAAGGGTGTGACTATAAAAACTCAGTGATTATAGAGAGGTTTTTTTACATAGTATTAATAGGTGCTGGTTTTGTGTGAAAGGGTGACTATAAAGAGGTTTTTATATGATGTGACTATATAGGGTGTGACTATAGAGAGGTCAGACTGTATACTAATAACGTTATATAATGTATCATTATACGAAATATCAGTATTAATAGTTATATAATGGATTGTTCGAGAACGTTATTAATTATAATAATGTGTATCGTATAAAAGATCAACTCTTATAGTTTACAATACACTATATTATAGATTAATATATAACGATTATATTTATTATTATTTTTTTTTGTTCAGAGTATAACGAAGGATATCATATTTTTTTTTTGTCACATACAAACGAAAAGATCATATTTATTTATTTTGTCACGACATATAGTAGAAGTTTTCGTAAAATATAATAAATATTTAATACAAAAATAAAATTATTTATTGTAAAAAATTATATATTAAAATTTTTATTTTTCCTTACTATTTTATTAAATTATTAGATGCTTTATCTTATGTATTTAATAATTTAATGATTATTATTTAATGAATACAATAATTAAAAATAACAATATATTGTGTATTGTTTTAATAAATACGATAATTGAAAATGGCAATATATTGTGTATTATAGTTAAATTCACTATATAAATTGTATGTCCTACCATGGGACCATACCTATAATATGCATTAAGAGGAGTTATGCATTTAGAAGAGATACATTCAGAGAAGTTTTTTGTATTTCGAATAAGGCTTTGTTTTATAATTAATACGATGATAATTTAATTATAATTTAATGATAATTTAATAATAATTTAATGATAATTTAATNATTAATTATAATAATGTGTATCGTATAAAAGATCAACTCTTATAGTTTACAATACACTATATTATAGATTAATATATAACGATTATATTTATTATTATTTTTTTTTGTTCAGAGTATAACGAAGGATATCATATTTTTTTTTTGTCACATACAAACGAAAAGATCATATTTATTTATTTTGTCACGACATATAGTAGAAGTTTTCGTAAAATATAATAAATATTTAATACAAAAATAAAATTATTTATTGTAAAAAATTATATATTAAAATTTTTATTTTTCCTTACTATTTTATTAAATTATTAGATGCTTTATCTTATGTATTTAATAATTTAATGATTATTATTTAATGAATACAATAATTAAAAATAACAATATATTGTGTATTGTTTTAATAAATACGATAATTGAAAATGGCAATATATTGTGTATTATAGTTAAATTCACTATATAAATTGTATGTCCTACCATGGGACCATACCTATAATATGCATTAAGAGGAGTTATGCATTTAGAAGAGATACATTCAGAGAAGTTTTTTGTATTTCGAATAAGGCTTTGTTTTATAATTAATACGATGATAATTTAATTATAATTTAATGATAATTTAATAATAATTTAATGATAATTTAATAATAATTTAATGATAATTTAATGATAATTTAATGATAATTTAATGAGTATTATTTAATAATGAATGTGATATTAAAAATAACGATATATTGTGTATTATCTCGAAATAAGACATTCTTTTATGATCTATACAATTATAATTTAATGAGTATTATTTAATAATTAATACGTTTATTAAAATAGCGATATATTGCATTATATTTTAAATTATTAAATGTATTATTGTATATCAAAGGTATATTTGTATTGTTTACTATTATTTTAAAAATAATATTTTCAAAAATTATTTAAGAATGAAGTTTTCTTCCAAGTCTTTCAATTCAAAAAAAATTTATTTCAAGAAAATAACAATATTTTTTCAGAATAAATTATAAATAAACCTAATATTTTATATTATTAAAACAACATGAGTATACATGTTCCCAAAATTGATTTTGGATTTTTGAGGTATTTCGACTTTTTAAGATTTATGCAGAATCTATTCTATATATGGAAATAAAAAAAGTACCTAGTTATATGTATCTTTAATCAAAGAATTTATCTGGGTGGTCAAAAAATTTTGAGTTTTAAATAAAATAATTTCGTCTTCTATGAAAAACTATTTCGACTTTTTTTCCCAAAATTGCAATTTCGGGGTCCCAAAATAATTTAGTGTGCAAGTATAAACATAAGTAGAATATGTAATAAAAGTATATTTACTTCCGCCATTGCCGGATTACCAGCATTTACTATACCAAGCACATCAAGACACATAAGATTTGGAACAGAATTAACTGCACCGTTTGTAGTTGAAGAAGAAAAAGAAACACTGGTCGAATAGAAAAAAATAGGACAGTTTTATCATGAATGGGATTCCGATTGATGGCTAAATTTGCTAAGATTTATTAAGTATAGGCAGTCGATTTTTTCTGATTTATAAATAGGAATTTCCGATTTATGAATTTTCACAAATAGGATGTTTGATTTATGCATATTTGCGCTATCAATAGGATTCCGATTTTTGTTCATTTGACTAGTGAAAGAGAAGTAACTAAAAAAGAAATTAGTAATTAAATATTTATTTATTTTATTTATTGATATATTAATATTATTATTATTATTATTAAAATCAATTTTTACAATTTTAAGATATTTCAGAAAGTTTTATGAAACGATTAATAGCAAAAATCGATTCACTTGATAAAAAAAATGAATTCCCTTTTAAAAGAGCTTCTATCTGAAATAAACGATGATTCAGATTTTTCAAAAGTAAGTATTTTAATCAATTTATACATTATATTTAACATATTATTAATATTTATGATAATTTTAAATAAGGATGTAATTACCTGAATCACAATGAATGTTTTTAAAGTAAATATATTTCCTTCTGAGAAGAATTTGAAAGAAGAAACTGAAAACATTATCAGGAAAAGCTTTCCGAATATTTATGAATCAATGGACTCGTGACACCATTCAAGTTTGTTCAAAAAAATAAAAACTAAAGTAAGAACTATTTATTAAATAAAAAACAGTATATTTCGTTTTATTTTATTATATTAAATATTTTTATTAATAGCATCAGGAAATTTTTTATGTTGGAGGTTATTGTAATAATTTCGTTTTCAAAGGTTATTGAAGGTTATCGGATCAATAACCTTCGTAAATATTACGTTTATTATGATAAAGTGAAGGTTATTGAAGGTTATTGATATCAATAACCTCCGGAGTATTACGTTTTATTAATAAAAATGAAGGTTTTCGGTACCAATAACCTTCGTAAATATTACGTTTATTATGATAAAGTGAAGGTTATTGAAGGATATTGATATCAATAACCTCCGGAGTATTACGTTTTATTAATAAAAATGAAGGTTTTCGGTATCAATAACCTTCGTAAATATTACGTTTATTATGATAAAGTGAAGGTTATTGAAGGATATTGATATCAATAACCTCCGGAGTATTACGTTTTATTAATAAAAATGAAGGTTTTCGGTACCAATAACCTTCGTAAATATTACGTTTATGTTGGAGGTATTCGAAGGTTATCGGAGTGAAGGACTTCAGAGGCTTACGTTTAAAAAAATTTACTAATGTAGTTGCTAGAAAAACTTTGGAGAATGCAAGGTGGAATTGCTTCCCAGGTCAAATCAGTGATTTTTGAAATTTTTGGAGAATTTCAACTCCCTTGCATAGATTTTTAATTCTTCCCAGTGAAGATTAATTCTTGGAAGTTAAACCAAAGAGTTAAAGATACCTACTGCAAGCTATTTGAAGTTTTTTCAGATAATCATACATATATGAAAATTATTTTAGATAGAGTTTGGAGATCTAAAAAAAAAATCTCTAATATGTATATTGCGTAGGGTGTCGTAATAGCTCAACTTTTTTTAAATCCCAAGGTAAAGAGGATTCAAATTTCAGAAAATTTATTAAAAAAACAAATGAAAATAAATTTTGTAAGTGTATTATTAAAAATCGTAATATTTCGTTATAAATGATTTTTAATATAATTTTATATTTTTTAGTGAAAACTTCAAAAAAAACTACCATTAAAGCTTGTAGATGGAGAGTTAGAAGCGAAAGAAACAACTAAAGAGGAATCAGAAGAATAGGGGAGAAGGAAAGAAGTCCAAAAAGGAGAAGAACCTCTGGAGGTCATGTTCCTTCTCCTTAGTTTAGTTCTTCTTGGCTTGGTTCTCCTCGGCTTGGTTCTCCTCAGCTTAGTTTTTCTCAACTTGGTTCTCCTCAGCTTAGTTTTTCTCGGCTTGGTTTTTCTTGGCTTGGTTCTTCTCAGCTTTTTGAATCTCTTAATACTCCTGATACTATACGAGAAGAAGGTGATACAACAGGTAGTGATACTGAAGGTGCTGAAATAGTAGAACAATAGTAGAAATAATAAATTTGTGCTATATAATTTAATTATCCCTTAAACTGTAAGCAATTCCGGGCAAATTTGCCCGCAAATTTTTCCTTAAATATTGTCAAGCTCAAAAGCTGAACAAGGGTCTGAAGGATAAAAATAAATAAATAATAAAACTAAATCAAATAAACAACTAACTGTTCGCTACGTGAAATTCTATAAATATCAATTCACTACGACACAGAAAGTTAAACAAAAGAAATATATATACAGTGAGTTCTTTGTAGTGAGGGATAGTTTTAACACACCAAGTTAGTTTGTGACTTAGCAAGGCGTGGAGTTTAATTAATAATTTATTTACCAATAATCAATAAGTTATTTGGTATAAGTTATAATTTCACAAAGAAATGATATATGGGATAAATATAAGTTTATTATTATAAATTATAAGAAATAAATTAATGATTACAAGATTTATTAATTTTTAAAGGCAAATTAATAAGGATAAAAGATTAATTAAATTCAAAACTATTCTAAGAAGATTAAAACTTAAGAGAATTGGAACTTCTGCTTTTAAACCTAGGGCAAATTCTCTTCATATTTATATCCTTTTGCCCTCCTAATTATCTTGGTAGATCAATTTTAGGTTCGTATAACATTTGATTTTATCCTAGTAACAGGTGATCGTACCAGGTTAGTCACCTAGGTTAGTCACCTAGGTGAGTCACCTAGATGATTTACCTTGCACATTAATTCGTATTACATTTTTGAGTAAATAAATAATAAACTATAGATAAATAAATATAAATAATAAATAATAGATAAAAATACAAATATAAATAAATAAATATAATATAAATGAATATAATAAATATATAAATAAATTAATTGTAACTGTTTTTGGCGTCACAATATGTTACATATAAAAATTAATGGAAATTTAAGTTTGTGTAATGAAATTTTTATCACAAGTTGCTGATCATCAGATACATGTGATTTGGTTTAATAATTTCGAACTGTTATATAAAAGTCACGTGAAATTTACGTTTGAAAATCAAGTATTTTTCACTAAAGTTCCGATTTTATAAAAATTTATTTTATAATTTTAATTAAACTATTAGAAAAAAATCGGAGCTATAGGATAGCTTAACAAAAGATGTAAATTTTATTATTTAGAATATTTTTAATTATTATCGTATTTAAGGTTATAAACTAGGATTTTGACTTTAAATAAGAGCAAAAAAATAATAATATTATTAAAAAATATTAGTTGATCTTTGTTTCAATTTAAAATGTTTTTATTGCCTAAGAACTATTGAAAACGATACTAAGTAACCTTATTCCTGAGAATGTAGTGCATCTACTGTAAAAGTTTGAGATTTTTAGAACATAAATTGAATGAGTAATTGAT
>PQFF01000203.1:162540-176543 GCA_003547095.1 Diversispora epigaea
ATACTTACTCATTACCTAAATTAAGTATTTTTTAAGTATTTTTTAAATATATTTTAAATATATTTTAAGTATAAAATAACAATATTTTAAGTAATTTCTTATATACTTAAAAAATACTTAAAAAATACTTAATGAAATATATTTTAAATATATTTTAAGTATATTTTAAATATTGTAGTTTTTATAGGGGTGAAATAAACGAGCAATTGGATATATGAACATATCACAATGTTCCTCTTCAGATAATTTTGATGGAGCAACATCTGGAATACCATAATATCTGTAGTATATTTATGTAAGCTACTACTTCACAAATAAGACACAAGATATTATATAACAAACAAGCTTACAGGTTGTTGAACATTAGTGCAACTATCCTATTTAATTCTGATTTTCCACTATCCATAAAAACATCTCCACCAATCAAACGTCTACTAGCTGTTTCTTGAAGTGATGATGAGATTTTCGATAGTAACGGTGACTTATGTAAAGTGTAAGGATTTGTTTTTATAATTTGTTTCCATTCTTGGTTCGTGAAATTGGAATATGGGCATGGACAACAAAAGACTATAATTGATGCTAGAGCTCTAAATACAATAAAAAAGTGCTTAATATATCTAACATAAATGGTACATTAAAATAGGTAACACTTACAAAAGTTCATAAATGCTCGAGTCTTTTAAACCCATTTTTTGTGCCTTTGCAAGAACAATTTTCTGATATTGCCAAAATCGATTGATTACATTAATATGACCAACTTCCCACTGAAAATGTAAGCAAACTGTGAGATACAGGAAATAAACAAATTGACATTTAATACAAAACATACTTTAACTGTTGGTTCACGGTTCAATTCTTTTAAAATGTTGATTAAATCAAATTTGATTTCTTCTTCATCTTCAAATCCTGCAGAAGAATCTTCATCATTTCCTGATGTCAAATTGTCATTATTATCAGGATCATTTTCAGTGTTTTTTTTCTCCTAAATAGAAAATATATACATGAGTTTGTATGTTCTCTTAATTTTAATAAAATTTTTTTACCTTTTTATATGAACCGATTTCTTCATTATCAATCAAAACTTCAATTTCTCGCTTACGATGATGATTAGTTGATATATTTTCAATCAATCCTTCCCGTTCATTGGCATATTGTATAAGTTGTTTGCAGAAAAAGTGTTAGAATAAGCAAATACAATTCAGGTCCTCTTATAGATGTCTTTTCAACTCCTTACCGTCTTTCCAAATATGTTGAGGTGCCCTAATGAGGTGGATCGGATTGCATTTTCTTTCTCATCTGATTTTTGGACTTCCTTTCAAAAGTTGGTCACATCTGAAGATTTTTTTTCCATCTTAAAGAAAAAGGTTTCAGTATCTTTAAAAAACGCATTATTACATCGTTGTGTAATATGCTGTGGCAGGCTAAACTTTATCCGACTACAAGAACAAACCGCAGATGCTCTTGCTGGATAAAGCCCGAACCTCAGTCCATCATAAAGGCAAACCGCAGATGCCTTTACTTGGTAAAAGCCCTAACTGAAATTACTCGAAACCGCAGATCATAACAAGAACAAACCGCAGATGCTCTTGCTTGAGTAATGCCAGAATGTCACAGTATCAAGAAAAACTAATACTTAACTTCAAACGTATCCAGAGCAACATGAGTTTGTATGTTCTCTTAATTTTAATAAAATTTTTTTACCTTTTTATATGAACTGATTTCTTTATTATCAATTAAAACTTCAATTTCTTGCTTACGATGATGATTAGTTGATATATTTTCAATCAATCCTTCCCGTTCATTGGCGTATTGTGTAAGCTGTTTGCAGAAAAAGTGTTAGAATAAGCAAATACAATCCAGATCCTCTTATAAATGTCCTTTCAACTCCTTACCGTCTTTCCAAATATGTTGAGGTGCCCTAATGAGGCGGATCGGATTGCATTTTCTTCCTCATCTGATTTTTGGACTTCCTTCCAAAAGTTGGTCACATCTGAAGATTTTTTTTCCATCTTAAAGAAAAATAGGTTTCAGTATCTTTAAAAAACGCATTATTACATCGTTGTGTAATATGCTGTGGCAGGCTAAACTTTATCCGACTACAAGAACAAACCGCAGATGCTCTTGCTGGATAAAGCCCGAACCTCAGTCCATCATAAAGGCAAACCGCAGATGCCTTTACTTGGTAAAAGCCCTAACTGAAATTACTCGAAACCGCAGATCATAACAAGAACAAACCGCAGATGCTCTTGCTGGATAAAGCCCGAACCTCAGTCCATCATAAAGGCAAACCGCAGATGCCTTTACTTGGTAAAAGCCCTAACTGAAATTACTCGAAACCGCAGATCATAACAAGAACAAACCGCAGATGCTCTTGCTTGAGTAATGCCAGAATGCCACAGCATCAAGAAAAACTAATACTTAACTTCAAACGTATCCAGAGCATTCTTTACGTTGACCTCGAGTTCGCGATCATTTTTAAGGCTAAGTAATAAAACGTAGTAGCTACTGTGTTCAGCTTGAATTTCTTTTACGAATGAAGCTTGCTCTCTCCGCAATATTAAGAACTCGTGAAGATAATTGTCACATTCGTTTCTAAGTATGGCTTTAATAACCATTTCTCTTTCTCGCTTCGCGTTCATAACTTCTGTAAAGAACTATTTTTTACTCGCGTGTTATTTTATATATTGACATCATCATATAGTAACCCTAACTCTAACCCATGCATTTAGCACGTGAGGTGAAATTTCTATGGTAAGATATTATTTATATAAACGCGAATTCATTTTCTACGTTTTCTACATAAGGAGAAAATGAACAAATCTCCAAGTGATTTTCTTACATCTGAACCTAGTTACATTTCGGAACCTTCCTTTATGGAAGACGTATGTTTTATAGAAGAAACTCCAATACTTGATAATTTTGAAGTCAACGAAAATAATGGTCTATCTGATATTGAAAAATGGGAAACTGTACGTGTTATTTATTTATTTATTTATTTTCCAACAATGAAATAAATGAAAATATATATATATGATGAAATATCGACGAAAAGCTTTACTTTATTATCCATTAACTTTAGATTGACACGTGGCTAAAAAAGCTTTACAAAGATAAACCCGTGCCACTTTTCGAAAGGAACCCTGCAACAGCGAATGCTTTACACAGGATAGCACTCTTAAATCAACAACAAGACACTATATCTGAAATCATTCTTCAGCAACAAAAAATTCACGCGCTGGAATATCGCACCGAAGGTATCTTCATTATTAATAATGAATTACTTTTATCGAGAGAAATTTTATTTGAAAAAAAATTTATCATATAAACAAATACATATGAATAGCTCTACGAATCAAAGATATTTTGGATACTGTAGGAATAAGTAAAGAAAATTTATCAAAGAATGGTGCGTTGGCATTAAAATCATTATCCTCTTTAGCTACAATTTTTGGTTTAAAAGATATTGAACGAAGCAGGTAAAAAATTTAAAAATTATGTCCAATTTTATACACACACATATATATATGTTTTTGCTTTAATTATAATCAACGTAATAATAATATAAAATAATAATAATAATGATAATAATGTTTAGTTACCTTTCGGCTATAGCACAATTAACAATAGATTCATATGAAACGGAACGTCAAATATATGAAGTTTCGCGTATAATCGAATCCTTAAAAATAAATACGCAAGAAGCTAAATTGAAAGAAGAAAAATTAATTATGTTTGTATTTTTTTTTTTTTTTAAAAAAAAAAACGAGTTGGCCAGTTGAATTAATTAATTAGTGGGTTGAATTGGTTAATGAGTTTAATTCGATAATTTTGATTCGATAATTTTGATGATTTTTGACAACATTTCAACAACAACAACAACAAAAAAATATATCAAATTATTATTATTAAAAAGACTTTTAACAAACCTTCGAAAGAAATGGGATTTACACGAAAAACAGAAACTTAAAGAATGGGAAGCAAATAATGATTTAGTCAATAAGAAAGCAATAGAATATAATCAGAAATTGATACGACTGGAGGTAATTTTAAAAAATCCTAAATTTTTCATTGGTAATCCATGATTATGATTTATTTTTTTATTTATTTATTTTTTGTAGAAACAATATTCATCAATGAACATTGAGAAAGAAGGACTAAATTTTCAAAAATTGAAACAGAGAGAAGAGAAAGTTGGAGTTTTGGAACAACAAATAAAAACAAAAACAAAAAAATTAAAAACTTATAGAGTTTTACCACCGGTAAAAGATTTTTGCTTTTGATTTTGATTTTCTTCTTTTCTTTTGAATTTTGAAATCAAAAATTATATTTATTAAAAACAAAAAATAGGACATTATGATGGCTCAATTAAAGTTGGATGAGGCCAAACAAACTTTGGTTTGTATTTTTGGATTCGAATTAAATTTCGAAATGTGTTTTATTATTTATTTACATCATAATTAATTATCTATTATAGAATAAATTACTTGAGGATCGAAACGAATTATTTATCAAAATGGCCGAAAATTTTCATTGAATTATCCAGATTATGTGATTTTTACTCTCTTTATTAATTTTATTAATGAATGGATATTATTATTATTATTTTTTTTTTTTTTGAAAAATAGAAATGTTGAATTATCAAAAATAATTTTATTCTATGACCATTTTTATATAGTCAACCCCTTACATTACATAATGTTATTATTGCCATGACCCGGTGATATTTCAATCAAACAAGTAACACAGCATTGATACAACCATCATTTTCAGGGTTATTGGTGACTATACAAAAAAAAAAGAGTTAGAAAAAGTGAGAAAATTGGTGAGAAAAAGAATGAAAAAGAGTGAAAAAGAGTGTCATACCTTGTGCATATTTACCCCACACAACTTTTCCAGATGTTGTAACAAGTCCAAGTTCAGATACATTAACCTGAAATAAATAAATAAATCAATTTTATAATAATATTGATGATGATAATAATAATAATAATAATAATAATAATAATAATAAATAATAAATAATAATTAATAGTAATTATCATTATAAAATATTTAATTCTTTAAAATCCAACCAACCTCTATAATAGAACCTTTAGTCATTACTCCTAATTGTGTGTAAAGAGGACTTTGAGGATTTTTTTTAACACCAATTATTGGTAAATGAAAGGTAGCTTTTAATTCTGGATGAGTGACGTGAGCTTTTTTGTATCTTAAAGCCATTGGTCTAATGAATCTTTCATATTTTGGTGGTTTACGAGTAAATCCATCACCCACAAAAGTAGCTTTTGTGATCATACGTTTCCATTGTTTTGCTAATACCAATAAATAATGTTTAATAATAACAATGTTTAATAATAATGTTTAATAATAATGATGTTTAATAATAATGATGTTTAATAATAATGATGTTTAATAATAATGATGTTTAATAATAATGATGTTTAATAATAATAATGTTAAATCAATTATTTTGATGAATAGAAAAACTTACTTCGATATTTTCCAGTTTTGATAACTTTAAACATTTCGTCTTCTGCAATTCCGCGTACTTTAGGTAATGGTACAGTCCATTTTCCTGCCTTCTCCTTACGTTTTTGTTTTATCATATTTGATAATATTTTAGCTCTTTGTTGTCCTTCACGATCCAACAAATAAGTAGGAATTGCTCCTTCAGGAATTGCTTGAGCATCTTTTTGTTTAGAAGATTTTTCTTGATGTTGTTTAATTCTGTACATTTTTCAGCAACAACAACAACAACAACAACAATAATTAATAATTAACACATTTCACCTTCGATATTACTTTTAAATATATATGATAAATCTTACTTTTTCTTCATTTCTATTTTTTCAGCGTGACGCTTCTTATTATGTAATTTAGCCCGTAAACCGTGAACCTTACGAGCAAATGCCGAAGAACTGTGCGCATCACGGGCAAGTCTTTTCCGTCTTAAAATAGTTGAAAGTAAAATATTTGTAAATACCAATAAATACCACTAAACACACCAATACCACTTGGGGATCTGTCCAACTTTGAAGTTTGGTTAAAATTCTTACTTGCGTTCTTCATAATCAAACCGCCTTCCGTGACGTTTTATCGACTCTTCAATGTACTCGTTTTGCGGCTAAATGATAGTAACAAATAACCTTGTTTAAATTGTTTTTTTTTATAATTCAATTTAATAAAGAAATGTTATAATTATTTATATATATACCATAATGTTCTAAATAAAAAAAGAAAATTCAGTCTTCGATATTCACGTGAACATATACAGTTAATTTATTGATTATCGTATATGATGATGTCATCAATACCTTTAACTTAAGATTCAATGTATTATTTTATTTTTATTCTAAAAGTTTTATTCTAAATAAAAGCTTGATAGTACAAAATAATCCCCTTTAAATAATATAATTATTTATACTGTACTTCCTTTTCCTCCAAAAAAATAAGTGTTTGATCATATGGCACGTCTTTTTTATATTTTTTATATTATTTTTTTTTAACGTAGTATAGATTTTCGTCCTAACGTTTTATCCGTTTCTGGAAAGTCACGATGTATCGCAAACATAATAAATGCAATGTGAGTGGATCTTTTCGTCTCTTTCTCCATTTAATCCGCAAGTATCATCAAGATATTTGGAACAATAAAAGTCTATTACCTCTTTCATCTCACCTTGTACTGCTTTAAATTATAATTTCAAATTATTAATATATACGACAATTATATTTTTGGTAAACTTTAATCTCAAGATTCTCATTTAATAGTGAAGTTATAGATTTGATACAAATTTGCGTATTATTTCAAATAAAAGATATCTGTATAACGTTACATCGGTTATGTTCCGTGGTGGTTACTAGAAAATCAAATACTCGCTAGTTTATCTTTATATTCGCATCCATCATTCGAATTCGACACTTTCAAAGTTTTCGACAGAATGGAGAAAATCTTGTTGGCCCAATTTAGTTAAAATCAAAGATAAATTAATTGATACGTATCCACTTGAATTTTCATTCTTTCTTTTTTAAAAAATTTATGATTCTTTTCTATTATTTTTTTTTACAAAGATAGTTATATATATTTATTTTATACGGTGGAAATTTTATTGAAATTTTTTCGGGTTTTTTTTTATTAAATGAATAATGAATTACAACTTCTGCAAAAAATTACCGATAGTGTTGATCTTTTTATTATATTATGAATAATCATTGAAAAAACGTCAGATATTTTTAAAGATTTAATATATAAATAAAAATTTAACATTCAATCTTTAATATTTTTGGGGAATTTTTTTGTTCACGCACGTTATTATAATAATTGATTTTATATTTAACATTAAAAAACGCGTACATCATAACGTTCAATAATGTTACATCGTTGAAATATTACACTTTTAATCGATTTCGTGATAAATTATATTTTCTTTATTATTATTATTCTATTTTTATAAAATCGAAATTACAAACTAAGCTAATTGAATTGTACTAATGGGATAAAGAATTCATATACTCTGTGTTAAGATTTTATAATATCAAAAAAACTAATAAATGGTGCTTTATATATTTTCATTTGTATTTTATTTATTAAATTATAATGTCAAATAAAATTTAAAAATTAGACATATCCAAATCAACTATTCCAGAATCGCCTAAATAATAGAGAAATAAATTAATATAATCAATTATAAAATAAATAAATAAAATATAACAAAACTTACTAGGACATAAATTAGACATAGATTCCGTTAATTCTTCAAGTTTCTTTTCGAAATTTTCTTCGTTCTTGGGTTTTGGAAGTTTTGAATAATTAAGAAGTCGACTTGTATAAATTGCTTGTGGATGTGTTTGATAATTAAGAGGAGTTGTAGTTGTTGTATCGGTTGATTCTTGATTTGCTGAAAATTCTTCAGCTTTTTTAATTTGAATTCCAATTTCTGAATCTTTATTTTTCCCTTCTTCTAAATAACCTTTATAATCATAATAGTATTTCAATAACTCACCCTCTAATTCTTTAAAAGTGGGTCTATGTGTAACTCGAGCATCCCAACACCTCATAATTATTCTTGTAATTAATTTGGGAGTATGAAATGGAATTTTTGGTCGTAATCCATTGCATATTTTCATTGCTAAATCTTTATCATGTGGTATATCAGGATATGGAGGAAAGCCCGTAACTATTTCGTAAGCAATAATTCCAAATGAATATACATCAGCAGCTTTTGTATATTCTTCACCACTTAATACCTCTGGCGCAATATATGGTAATACACCAACTATATTCTTTTTTTCGGGATTATTTGGATTTGCTTCTATTAGTTTACTTAATCCAAAATCTGAAATCATTATAACAACATAATCTTTAAAATTGGATGATAAAATATTTCCAGGATGGAAGTCCCGGTGAATTATATTTAAATTATGAATATTCATCAAGTTTTCAGATAAATAATATAGATTATATAATTTTTGTTTCCAATTAATATTATTAAAATTAATTTTTAAATATTCTCGAAGATTTCCATCCTTTGCATAATCTAAAACCATCATATATGAGTGTGTTTCTGGATCTTGTGTAATTCCATAAAATCGAATTGAAGCACCTCCGGTCCGTGTTTTTAAGTGAATTTCCATCTAATAATATCAACCATTTTTAATTTATAGTTAAAACGTTATATAATAATTTGAAAATTGAATTAAAATATTAATTAAAATATTTACCTCATTTAAGACATCGTTGAAATTTACAAAATTATCAAACTTTTTTAATGCCACTTCATCATTTTTATGATATCTTTTCCATTGTTGATTTTTAATATCCCATTTCTCAATATCTCCATCAATCCACCTAGCATAATGTATTGTTCCAAATCCACCTTTACCTATTTGTTTGACATCTTTAAATCTATCATATGGTATCCATTCTATTACATCCCAATTTCTATCAGCATTTAGTTGAGCATCTTGAATGAATTTATCTATTTTGTCATTTCCACTTGTCCAATTATTAAAATCATTTTGGAAATGTTTCGAGTTACATGGTTTGCACCAATATCCATCATATTTTTGATTGCATTCTGAGCATATTTCGTAATCTTCATCAGATGACATTTTTTTTGTTTGCTTATAATATAAAAAGTAGAAATTTAATTTTTTTGAAAAAAAAGAAACGTAAATTACGTTTAAAATTGCAAAATGTTTTTAGTGGCAAAAAAAAAATCGCATTTATTAATGATATTTTATTATTTAATAATATTTATTTTTATCTCATTACACAAAATACGCAAAATGCTAATTCTAGAATTGAGCAACTAAGTTTGTGTTCGAAAAACCAGAATAGTAAATTACAATAAGATTAAAATGAACTTGTGACCTAATTGTCCGAAACGTAGAACATAATGGACAAATAAAGAGATACAAAAGTTCCGTTTTTGATGCTTTAAATTTTAAAAAAATAAAAACGCAACTTTGTGTCTGATTTTTAGAAACGATCACATGTCACAATATTATAAATTACATTACGCTCCTAGTTGTATATCATTACTACAATTATTTATTTTTTTTTCGTCCGTAATAAAAATAACACGCATTTATTTATTAATCATGAGAAAAAAAAAATAAACTTATCATTATCATTTATTATGAACCAATTTATTACATAAATAAATTATTATTTATTATCTTATCTTTAAATGCATATAATTTTTATTGAATAAAAAATTTTGGATCATTTGACACAAATTGAATCATAAATCTTTTGTTAATATTAAAGAGTGAAAAGTAATCTTAAAGTTAGATATATAGTGTATCAACAGTAAAATTTTTAGACCTAAATTATGAGAATTGAGTAAATACTCTTCATTTTAATTGTCTATAATAATTTTTGAATATTTGCTAATTACTTTCTCAATTCTTATGAAATAAGGTTGCATTTTTACTGCATATGTGCTATATTACTTATTTTAAGATTAGTATCACTTTTAATGATAAATTAGTAAATAAAAAAATGGGATAATGAGGCTAATAAACAACAATACATTTGTCCCAAAATCCAATAATCAAAATTTGATTTAACTTTTTTGGTTAGTTTCAGGGAATTCTTTTAAAAATATAAGTAAAAAAAAATCTCAAGTTGGATTTGGGACAAATGTATTATTGTTAATTTTGTCTCAAAAATCTAAAATTTATTACCAATTGTTGTCACATTTTATTCTATTTATTTATTAATTGATCATTAAAAATAATACAAATTATCTTAAAGAAGAAATATGGGAATCTGCTGTAAAAATGTCAACCCTATTTCATAAGAATTGAGAAAGTAATTAGCAAATATTCAAAAAATTATTATAGACAATTAAAATGAAGAGTATTTACTCAATTCTCATAATGTGGATCCAAAACTTTTACAGTTGATGCGCCATAAATCTAGCTTTAATATTACTTAGTATCACCTTTAATTTTAATTGATAAATATTAAAAGATTTATGTGTGACAACCATTGATAATTAATTTCAATTTTTTTTATATTTTTAATAATTTTAATCATGTCTGAAATTTATTATATTTTTAATAACTTTAGTCATGTCCACAATTATACATGACATATTATCCAAATTAATTTCAAAATTCCAAATGCCAAATACATTAATTACATATTATTAATATAATCCCAAATGCCAAATGCCAAATGCCAAATCCCTTAATCTTATATTATTAATTTAATCCCAAATGCCAAATGCCTTAATTTCATATTATTAACTTATTCCCAAATGCCAAATGCCAAATCCCTAAATTTCATATTATTAATTTAATCCCAAATGCCAAATGCCAAATGCCTTAATTTCATATTGTTAACATAATGCCAAATGCCAAATTCCTAAATTTCATATTATTAACTTATTTCCAAATGCCAAATTCATATTATTATTATAAATGCCAAATTTCTAAATTTTGAATTTTATATTATTAATTTATTCCCAAATGCCAAATGCCAAATCCCTAAATCTCATATTATTAAATATAAAATCCCAAATTTTTGAACAATTTAAGATATTCTCAACTGTCTTTATTAATTATTTCAGTGATTTTAGAAACCAACAAAATACAATCAATTCAGATGTTAAACACTCTAATTTTTTCAAAATAACAATCTTGATTTTTCATCAAATCAAATAAATGGTAAAGATTTATTTCACCAGTGTAAACAATTAAGTTTAACCAATAAGTAAATTCCAACTTTAATATACATTATTAAAGTCAAAATTACTATAGCTGCTAATACCAAATTTACTTTTTAATTATTTCTTATTAAGAAATTTAAATTGTATTCATGCCTTATATTGTTATTTATTGTTACTACCTCCTTATGTCAAGATTATATATGTTACTCAAATTTTGTTCAGAATTTGGGATTTGGCATTTGACATTTGGGATTTTAAAAATTAATTTGAGTAACATGTATAATCAAGCCTGGATGTAGTAGCTATTTTTCTATTTTTCATGTTCTCTGTTCAGAATTGGATTTTAATTCTCCATTACTTATGATAGTCAATTTTAAAAAGTTATCTAGCTCTAGAATTATTATGGTTATTCAGCCATTCACAGTTTCATCTGTATAAATTGATTTATACTTAGGTATGCATGACAAATGAGTTGCATATTATTACTACCTCCCCATGTCAAGATTATACATGTTGTTCAGAATTTGGGATTTGGCATTTGACATTTGGGATTTTAAAAATTAATTTGATAACATGTATAGTCAAGCTTAGGTATGGTAGTTGTTTTTCAGGCCTCCTCTTCAGAATTAGACTCTAATTCTTTATTACTCATTAAAACCACAATATCCAAGACCATTCCAATTTAACAAAGTTATCATAAATAATTTGTAGACTATTGACTTTTTATTTAATAAATATATCTCTTCTAAAAGTTGAGATTTTTAGTATATATTAATTCTAGAATTATTATAACTGATTTAATGAGCCATTCACAGTTTCACTTGTGTAAATTTAGATATACATAACAATGAGTTCCATATTGTTACTACCTTCTCATGTCAAGATTATACATGTTACTCAATTTTGCTTGAAATTTGACATTTGGCATTTGGGATTTGGCATTTGGAATTTTGAAAATTAATTTGAGCAACATGCATAGTCAGGCTTGGATGAGTAACTGTTTTTCATGCTCTTAATTCTAGAATTATTCAACCATTTACAGTTTCACCCGATTTATGCACATGACTACTGGTAGGATCAACCAGATAATCTAAGAAGTGATAATAATCAATTTCGGAGTAATCAATAACAAACTGAAACTGTAATACAGTGATTGACACCTTGTTACCCAGCCCAAATATTTGCCTTCAATATTTGCTATAGGTGCAGACCTTCTTTAAAGTTACGTCATTTTGTCACGTCATATAAAATTATATGACTTAACTAGTTACGTCATGTAATTTGTGATCTACGTCTTACCTGACTTAACTAGTTATGTCAGTAAAGTCTGCACCTATTATATTTGCCTTCAATATTTGCCTTCAATATTTCCTTCAATATTTCCTTCAATATTTGCCTTCAATATTTCCTTCAATTCGCCTTTAATATTTGCCTTCAATATTTTTCTGAACAAAAAATTCCAAAAAAAAATCAATAAAATTTTTTTTTAGAAATTTCCATCTTTGGAGTGAATTTACATAAAGTATCTTGAAAATTCTCGCTGTATTGTTCACAATTGTTTCACAAAAATATATCCATTGGATTTATTTTTTATTTTTATTTTGTCACTTTCGAGAGAAAGAATTCTCCTTTATAAAATGATAAAATTATTGTCGTAATTTTTTTTTTAATTAAAAAAAAAATTTAAAAAAAATTTTAATTTTTATGATGGAAAAAATGAATTGAAAAGTAAACAATACAATTAACTTGTTTGTTCCTTTTTTCTCTTCCTTTTTTCCTCACGAAGTAGATGAATATTCATTGTTTTTTGAAATTTGTAGTAAAAATTTAGTTGAGAGAAAACATATATGAAAAGGCGATGATACATGTGAATTCATTCTAATTGGTGATTTTTTATTTCTTAAATATATTAATTATAATTTTAAATGATGTCGTTCAACTCAAGATTTATATTCACCATTATTAGTTTGACTAAAACTTTGCACAAGAACTCTCTTTATACTTTTTTTTTTTTAACAAGCAAAAATCCTTTGCAATAAAAAAAAATAAAAAGTAAAATATCGTTTGAAGTCTTTTTTTTTTTTTTAAAAAAAAAAATAGAACGAAACAACTGGTTATTCATGTATTTTACTACTATTATTCTTTCTCGTAAAATTACAATTTCAGTTGGAGTTGGGAAAAATTAAATGTATTGACAATAAATTTTTATTATATCAATTTCAATTAATGTTGTAATATCGTAATACTAACAATTTATTAATTATAAAGAATAGATGAGAGTGAATGTAAAGATGATAAAACCGGTAGAAATTATTGTTCCTAAACTGAGTAAAGAATTATATTTGTGTTCCCTAAGACCAGCACTAAAAGATCTTTTGCTGCACAGAATAAAACCGTTAAAAAAGAAAAGGAAAAAGAGTCGGATGAATTTATTATCAAAGCAGAAATAATTCATTTTATATAATTAATTCAATTAATTATAAAAAAGATGAAGAAAAAGAAAGCAAAGAACCAAATGCTAAAATAATATTAATTAATGATGAATTGCCGAATATTTCTAAATTTAATGTTGAAAAATATTTTAAAATTTTAAATAAATCGAGAAATTATTCTTTAAATTATGAATATAAGTTTGGATCAATTGTATTATTTGGTGAAGTTGTAACGAGTACTCAAATATTTCTTGACAAGTAAGTAAGAAAGGATGATTATTATTTATTAATTGATAAATTAATTATTAAATTATTATTATCTTTAATTTATTCTAGAAATGTGAAATTAACCCAAAAATTACCTAATAATTACCTAATGGATTTGTTACATTAG
>PQFF01000203.1:177976-213146 GCA_003547095.1 Diversispora epigaea
AATATTTGCCTTCAATATTTTTCTGAACAAAAAATTCCAAAAAAAAATCAATAAAATTTTTTTTTAGAAATTTCCATCTTTGGAGTGAATTTACATAAAGTATCTTGAAAATTCTCGCTGTATTGTTCACAATTGTTTCACAAAAATATATCCATTGGATTTATTTTTTATTTTTATTTTGTCACTTTCGAGAGAAAGAATTCTCCTTTATAAAATGATAAAATTATTGTCGTAATTTTTTTTTTAATTAAAAAAAAAATTTAAAAAAAATTTTAATTTTTATGATGGAAAAAATGAATTGAAAAGTAAACAATACAATTAACTTGTTTGTTCCTTTTTTCTCTTCCTTTTTTCCTCACGAAGTAGATGAATATTCATTGTTTTTTGAAATTTGTAGTAAAAATTTAGTTGAGAGAAAACATATATGAAAAGGCGATGATACATGTGAATTCATTCTAATTGGTGATTTTTTATTTCTTAAATATATTAATTATAATTTTAAATGATGTCGTTCAACTCAAGATTTATATTCACCATTATTAGTTTGACTAAAACTTTGCACAAGAACTCTCTTTATACTTTTTTTTTTTTAACAAGCAAAAATCCTTTGCAATAAAAAAAAATAAAAAGTAAAATATCGTTTGAAGTCTTTTTTTTTTTTTTAAAAAAAAAAATAGAACGAAACAACTGGTTATTCATGTATTTTACTACTATTATTCTTTCTCGTAAAATTACAATTTCAGTTGGAGTTGGGAAAAATTAAATGTATTGACAATAAATTTTTATTATATCAATTTCAATTAATGTTGTAATATCGTAATACTAACAATTTATTAATTATAAAGAATAGATGAGAGTGAATGTAAAGATGATAAAACCGGTAGAAATTATTGTTCCTAAACTGAGTAAAGAATTATATTTGTGTTCCCTAAGACCAGCACTAAAAGATCTTTTGCTGCACAGAATAAAACCGTTAAAAAAGAAAAGGAAAAAGAGTCGGATGAATTTATTATCAAAGCAGAAATAATTCATTTTATATAATTAATTCAATTAATTATAAAAAAGATGAAGAAAAAGAAAGCAAAGAACCAAATGCTAAAATAATATTAATTAATGATGAATTGCCGAATATTTCTAAATTTAATGTTGAAAAATATTTTAAAATTTTAAATAAATCGAGAAATTATTCTTTAAATTATGAATATAAGTTTGGATCAATTGTATTATTTGGTGAAGTTGTAACGAGTACTCAAATATTTCTTGACAAGTAAGTAAGAAAGGATGATTATTATTTATTAATTGATAAATTAATTATTAAATTATTATTATCTTTAATTTATTCTAGAAATGTGAAATTAACCCAAAAATTACCTAATAATTACCTAATGGATTTGTTACATTAGACAAGTTCAAGGACGTGGTCGTGGTGAAAACACATGGATATCACCTCCGGGATGTTTACAATTTTCATTTGTCATGAGACATTCTCTAAATAATAAAGGGCTCCGGTTGTGTTTATACAATATCTTTTATCATTAGCTGTAGTAGAAGCTATGAGAACAGAACCTTCCTATAAGGTATTCGTTTTAATTAAAAAATAATAATCATAATTAATGCGTAATATTTTTATTATATTTTTATAATATTTATAATATTTTTATAACATTAGGATATTCCGTATGGCTAAATGATATCTATGTTGAAAAATTCAATGATTCTTAGAATTTGTCAAGATCGGTGGAGTTCTTTTGAATTCACATGTCTTTGAAAATGAATTCTTGTTGGTTGCAGGTATTTCTTTAACCTTTAATTAAAATTCTTTAATTAATAATATTATTTGTTACCCTTATTTCCCTAATTTCCCTAATTTATTTTTACCTTTATCATATTTCTATCATATTTGTTTGTAGGATGTGGTGTCAATTTAAACAATTCATCACCTACTACCTCAATTAATCAATTAATCACTACTAAAATCAATTACATTCTAATGACATCAAAGAATTAATCTCTCAGGAAGAATGGTTAGCATTAATTCTGGTGAAATTTGAATTATTTTATAAAGAATTTTGTGAAAATGGACGTGGATTTGAACTGTTCTTTGATATTTATTACAAGAGATGGTTGCATAGGTAAAATATTTGTCTTCATTAACTAGAATAATTTTTCATAATTATTCATAAATTATTCATTAATTATTCATAAATTATTCATTAATTATTCAGATCAAATTGTAACGTTGGAAACTCAAAAATCAGAAAACAAAGATTCTTGGTACAACAAATGATTTTGGATTTCTTAAAGCTCTTTTAATGGACACTAATGAAATAGTTATATTGCAACCAGATTTACAAAATTTTATTTATATAACACACTTGGGATGATCTAGATCAGTAAAATTTAAAATTATATAATAATTCGAAATACTGAGAAATAAGTCAAGAAATTAGGATTTCTATGTAAATATTACCAATTGATTAATTATAAAATTATGTGGACATTTTTTTATTCCTTAAGGCAACTTTTTCTTGCTCAAGAGAATCTATGGATATATATTAATATATAGTGACATTTCAAAAAAGTATCATACATTGGTTCATTTTCACATGATAATTACATTAATATCAATGTTTCGACATGAAAACATTTATAAATTAACCTATAACTTTATATGATCCAGATATTAACTTCGTAATAAAGTAATAAAGAAACAACAAAAACAGTTAAAACTATTATGTTGTTAAATAAACTAATCTTCAATTTATTATTACTTGTATGTGGCAAGAAAATCAACCAATGAAATTTAAGCTATGCTTCTTAAACTTGTAGATATCAAAAGGAATACCTACATAAAGAATCTCCCAAATTTACTGAAAACAGAACCAGAAGGATAGCGCTATTCCAAAAATATATTTATACACAGTTGAGAAATCATTGGTCACCAGATTTTATCAAAGACATTATTACAATATTTTAAACATTCATTATCAAAATACAATATTTTAAATATTCATATTAAAATATATTTTCTAATTAATGTTGAAATATATGTATAATAATATGTAGTTAGGATGTCAAATAAAGAATTTGAGAGTACTGGATTCAAGAAATGGATGTAAAAAAAGGAGTAAATGCAATTGTGAATTGTTGAATTGCATTTACAAATGTTAAAAAAATTTAAAAGAAGGGCCTGATGGTAAAGAAAATATTTTAATGAATCAAGAAGGTATTTCTAAATAATATTTAAAAAATAATATTACTTTTGAAGTCATGTCAGTTATTTAACGATAAAGGATTCCTGTCACGTCGCGTGTCGCGTCTTTATCATAACAAAATCCTAGTTCTTTCTTATAACTTTCTTCATGGGTTAATGTTACGATCCATGTCAAATTGGTCAAATTGGAAAATAAAAATATTTACATATAAAATATTTTAACATGGCCAAGGTACGAAGCATGAAAAGGGTGATCTAGTCAATACATGTTACCCAAATTATTTTACTACGCCGAAAATAATTTTGGTGATAATTGAATTGACATTTGGGATTTTGATTTGCTAGGAAGGTGGTTGTTCCAAAAGAAATAAGGATTATTAAACACGATGTTAAAGGTCACCTATAATATTATTGATTTGACATTATTACATTTCTAGAAATAAAAAAAAACACTCAATCCATAAAAAGGTGAATTAATAATAGGTGTAAATCTTTGTGACTTTGATTCCATCCCTACATTAGGTCGAAATTCGTTACCATTAATTACTGATATTGCATTAATCAACACGCCCCAATAAAATCATTAATATCATTAAAATCATTAAAATCATTAATATCATTAATATCATTAATATCATTAATCATTAATTTAGAATGTATTTCTTCCTTCACACTAAATCACATATAAACTGTAAGAACATAAAATAATATATATTTATGAGTTATACTTTACCTTAATGAAAAGTTTATCATCAATTCTTTCGGCTTGGAAAATATTGCGAATTGCTTCAAAAACTTTTTCACGTTTCATGGCTTTGATAGGTGACACATCTATTTCTAAATTATCCACATCTCTATGTACTTCTCTCCTCGCTGTTATTTTAATTTCATTTTCAATTACCTAAGAGTAATAAACTGTTAACGTAATTCAAAATCTAATATATTCCTAAAAAATGTTTTAAGTACCCTATATTTTACTATACTTCGGTTCTGTTTTTCCTTTTATAAATTTTATTATGTTAATGGAAATACATAATGCTGTTTAATCAGTATTAAGAACAAAAAATAGTTCCATTATATTACTTAAACGACCACTAACTCTAAATTCATTAATTTCTGAAAATACCGTTGCCAATTTTATGTAATAAAACTTTTTATTTAATAATGAATTTGACTCTTTAAAATAATAAATTTGACTTTACATAATTATATCATAAATTTTACAAGTAACCCTTAACGACTGATTTTCCTTTAACAATAGATCGATTGTATCATCAAGAAATTAATTTATTTTAATTTATCATTTCGATAATTTTACTGGTAAAAAATTAATCCTCTCTAAAATTAATGGTCTATCAATCTATCAAAAAAAAGCAAAATATCAAAACTGTCGAAATTGATGTATTAATTTGTGTAAATTAATCAAACTAATTGCAACAATTTTTATAAGAAATCCACAGTCAAAGTTTCTTTTAACTGTACATAACTATTATGACGTTAATGTCGCGTTTGCGTACTAATTTTTGATTGGCCACATTTGTCTGCGTTACATATAATCGTACAATCGTGACTCCATGAAACGCGACTTGCACAACAACAAATAAATAAATAAAATAAATAAATAAATAAAATAAATCAAACTTTTTTTTTTTTTAACTTTTTAACTTTTTATCATTTCGCTCTTAATTTTTCCAAGAATAAAAAGAATTAAAAATTAAAAATGTCTAATTCCAATAAAGTTAAACCCCAAACGAAAAGAGCTCGTAAAGATAATTTGGTCCAAACGGATATGGATTTATATATTGAAGCTTCAAGCAAAGCAACTTCAGTTCAAGCAATTCCTCAAGCCGAAAAAACAGTTGAAGAAATTTATCAAAAGAAATCTCAACTCGAACATATTCTATTGAGACCTGACACGTATATTGGGTCCGCCGAGACAATTGCTGAAAAACTTTGGGTTTATGATTCAGAGTCAGACACAATGAAATTTAAGTAAGTAATCTAATTTTTTTTCTTTTGTTTTAACCATTATNAACTGTCGAAATTGATGTATTAATTTGTGTAAATTAATCAAACTAATTGCAACAATTTTTATAAGAAATCCACAGTCAAAGTTTCTTTTAACTGTACATAACTATTATGACGTTAATGTCGCGTTTGCGTACTAATTTTTGATTGGCCACATTTGTCTGCGTTACATATAATCGTACAATCGTGACTCCATGAAACGCGACTTGCACAACAACAAATAAATAAATAAAATAAATAAATAAATAAAATAAATCAAACTTTTTTTTTTTTTAACTTTTTAACTTTTTATCATTTCGCTCTTAATTTTTCCAAGAATAAAAAGAATTAAAAATTAAAAATGTCTAATTCCAATAAAGTTAAACCCCAAACGAAAAGAGCTCGTAAAGATAATTTGGTCCAAACGGATATGGATTTATATATTGAAGCTTCAAGCAAAGCAACTTCAGTTCAAGCAATTCCTCAAGCCGAAAAAACAGTTGAAGAAATTTATCAAAAGAAATCTCAACTCGAACATATTCTATTGAGACCTGACACGTATATTGGGTCCGCCGAGACAATTGCTGAAAAACTTTGGGTTTATGATTCAGAGTCAGACACAATGAAATTTAAGTAAGTAATCTAATTTTTTTTCTTTTGTTTTAACCATTATATTTATTAATTCATTCATTATATTATTCTCATTCATAGAGAAGTTAATATCGTCCCTGGACTATACAAAATAGTTGATGAAATTTTAGTAAATGCCGCAGATAACAAAGTAATTTATTATATTTATTAGATTCATCCAAGTTTAAAATCCAAAATTTCTAAACAAGCATTATTTTATTATTATTATTATTATTATTATTATAGATACGTGACCCCACAATGGACACTATAAGAGTAAACATTGATAAAGAACAAAATGTCATTTCTGTATATAACAATGGAAAAGGGATTCCTATTGAGATTCATAAAGAAGAAGGGATTTATGTACCTGAATTAATATTCGGGCATCTTCTTACTTCTAGTAATTACAATGATGATGAAAGGAAAGTTACAGGTGGCCGAAATGGTTATGGTGCGAAATTAACAAATATCTTTAGCACTGAATTCATTGTGGAAACTACCAATAAAGGAATAAAAAAGAAATATCATCAAGTTTTTAAAAATAACATGAGTATCATCGAGAAACCGAAAATTACAACTTATTCTAAAGATGAATATACTAAAATCATATTTAAACCTGATTTGGCGAAATTCAATTTAACCGAATTGACCGATGATATAATTTCCTTATTAAAGAAACGAGTATATGATTTGGCGGGTTGTATTAAAGGAATCAAAGTCTTTTTAAATAATAATCGTATCTCGATTAAATGTTTTAAAGATTATGCTCTAAAATATATAACATCATTCAACTCAAATGGAGAATCTTCATCATCATCACCAAAGCCATTCATGCAACATGAAGTAGTTAACGATCGTTGGGAACTTGCAATTGCAGCAAGTCACGATGGTCAATTCCAACAAGTCAGTAGAGAGAGATTTGTTATTATTACATTTATATGATTACCTTTATATTATCACTTTTATATATTACTAAATGATTAATAAGTAAATATCTATATATACATATAATTATAAAAGGTTAGCTTTGTTAATAGTATCGCAACAACTAAAGGAGGTACACATGTGAATCATGTATTGGATCAACTTGTTAATAAGATAACTGAAACTGTTAAAAAGAATAAAGAAGTAAAGGATGCGAAGTTAAAACCCCATACTGTCAAAAATCATTTATGGATTTTTATTAACTGTCTGATCGAGAATCCAAGCTTTGATTCTCAGACCAAAGAAACTTTGACTTTGAGGCAAAATTCCTTTGGATCTAAATGTCATTTCAGTGATAACTTTATTAACAAAGGTATTCATCTTTTAATCTTTTGATTTTTATTAATTTTATTTTATTTGAAAATTATTTAATTTACTTTTCAAATTATCATCATCATCATCATTATTATTCAGTACTTAAATCTGATATCATTGAAGATATTATTGTTGAAGTAAAGACTAAGCAAGTCACGGAGTTAAAGAAAACGGATGGTGCAAAGAAGTCCAAGTAAAGAATTTTCATTCAATATTAAAAGTACATGATCTATATTATATTTTTATTGCTAATCTTAATTTTTCTTGATAATAGAGTAACTACAATTGATAAATTGAGTGATGCAAAGAACGCCGGAACGAGAAAATCGGCGGAATGTACACTTATTCTAACCGAAGGAGATTCTGCAAAAACTCTTGCAGTTGCTGGATTATCTTCCGTTGGCAGAGATAATTATGGTGTATTTCCACTCAAAGGAAAATTATTGAATGTACGAGAAGCCAGCACTTCTCAAATTTTAAAAAATGAAGAAATTCAAAGTATCAAGAAAATCCTCGGATTACAACACGATAAAACGTATACCTCTGCTAAGGACTTACGATACGGACATCTCATGATTATGACCGATCAGGTAAACCAAACATATTATTATATATTTTTTTTTATCTAAATGATAATTTATCTTCCTCTTTCTAAATTCTTGATCAATATAAAAAATGTTTTATAATAGGATCACGACGGCAGTCATATTAAAGGACTAATAATCAACTTCTTGGATCATTTTTATCCGTCACTAATGAAAATACCTGGGTTCCTCAAAGAATTTATTACTCCTATCGTTCGGGTATGGTATATTTTATATATTCTAAAAAAAATAAGAACAATAAAAATTTTTTTTTAAAAACTTTGATCCTTCGAATTACTCGAATCACAGTGCACTAATGCCAGAACAAAAAGGAAATTAAGTTTCTTTACTTTACCGGAATATGAAAATTGGAAAAAGATCAACGATGATGGAAAAGGTTGGGATATTAAATATTATAAAGTAAGAATAATATATTTCATTTTATTCTAAATAGATTTTATCAACTGAATTTACTGAATTTATGATTTCAATTCTCTAGGGGCTAGGTACTAGTAGCCCTGCTGAAGCTAAAGAATACTTTGCGGCGATAAATTTGCATATGAAACCATTTAGAGAAGTTCAGGAAGGAGAACGTGAATTGATAGATATGGCATTTAGTAAAAAGAAACCCGATGAAAGAAAAGAATGGTTAAGGAATTATACGGTATGTATATTACTTATGTATGAATATATATATATATATAATATAGATATTTTTATTAACATTAATTATACTTTCTAGCCCGGCACGTACATTGATCATAGTGCTAGTGAAATTACTATCACCAACTTTATCAACCAAGAATTGATATTATATAGCATGGCGGATAATATTAGATCAATTCCTTCAATGCTCGATGGTTTAAAACCTGGGCAACGAAAGGTTTTATTTGGATGCTTTAAAAGAAAGCTTAATAAAGAAATCAAGGTGAATATATATATATATGTTATTATATAAGGTTAAAAATCAAAGATTACAGTATTGATATTATTATTTTTTCTTCTATTGATAGGTTATCCAATTGGCGGGATACGTTTCGGAACATTCTGCGTATCACCATGGCGAAGCGAGTTTACATTCTACCATAATAACCATGGCGAATAATTTCATTGGATCGAATAATTTAAACCTTTTNTATGTATGTATATATATATATATATAATATAGATATTTTTATTAACATTAATTATACTTTCTAGCCCGGCACGTACATTGATCATAGTGCTAGTGAAATTACTATCACCAACTTTATCAACCAAGAATTGATATTATATAGCATGGCGGATAATATTAGATCAATTCCTTCAATGCTCGATGGTTTAAAACCTGGGCAACGAAAGGTTTTATTTGGATGCTTTAAAAGAAAGCTTAATAAAGAAATCAAGGTGAATATATATATATATGTTATTATATAAGGTTAAAAATCAAAGATTACAGTATTGATATTATTATTTTTTCTTCTATTGATAGGTTATCCAATTGGCGGGATACGTTTCGGAACATTCTGCGTATCACCATGGCGAAGCGAGTTTACATTCTACCATAATAACCATGGCGAATAATTTCATTGGATCGAATAATTTAAACCTTTTAGAACCTAGCGGTCAGTTTGGTTCTCGAATACAGGTAAATCATAATCATTACAAATGATTTTTTTCAAATAATTTAAATGTAACCACCAAAGATGATATATTTAACTCTGTTCTTAATTTACTAGGGCGGAAAAGATTCTGCGAGTGCACGTTATATTAACACAAGACTAAACCCATTAACACGTCTAGTATTCTCACCTCATGATGATGAACTATTAAATTATTTAAATGATGACGGAACCAGTATCGAACCTGAATGGTAAATTTTTTATTATTAAAAATAATATCTTGATAGTAGTAATCAAGTAACATAATCTATAACATCATCATATTATTATTATTATTATATTAGGTACTTACCGATTCTTCCTACGGTCTTGGTTAATGGTACAGAAGGAATTGGAACTGGTGAGTTATTACTAAATTAATATACATCTAAATATTTTTTTCTGGTCAATTTATTAATTAATAATTTATTTTCTCTAGGCTGGAGTACTTCTATTCCAAATTATAACCCTACTGATATCGTCGAAAATTTAAAAAATTTAATGGCAGGAAAAGAGTTAGTGACCATGACCCCCTGGTATCGTGGCTTTAGGGTATTTATTATTTAATGCATACATTAAAAAAAAAATGATTTTCACTCACTGATAATAATGATATAAATGCTAACACGTCGTTAACATCTTTTATTTAGGGAAAAATTGAACAAATGGGGCGTGATAAGTATAAAGTTAGCGGCATTATCGAAAGAGATACCGTGGATGAATCTGTGATTCATATTACGGAATTACCAATTAAAACTTGGACGCATAATTACGAAAATGAGTTAAAGAAAATGATGGGCGGCGATGATAATAAAACAACCGGGTATATTAAGGTATGAATTAAAAAAAATATTACTTGATTAGCTTAGTGTGCAACCTACCGTTTTCAAACATATTTACAATATATTATCGTATTTTTTTTTTTTTAATTTAATAGAAATATCACGATGAAAGTACTTTCTGGAGACCAAATTTTGAAGTTACATTAGAAGACGAATTGATTAATGATTCTGATGAAGAACTCGAAAAAAAATTCAAGACCAGTTCCAACCTCTCAACTTCTAATATGGTGTGCTTTGACAGAGAAGGTCGTCTGAAAAAATTTGGATCGGCTGAAGAAATTCTTATGGAATTTTATCATCTTAGATTAGAATATTATTTCAAGAGAAAAGTATGTGTTATATAATAAATGAGGTTTATCTTAATTTTTCGATGCTAATCAACTTTCTTTTGAAATAGGATTATTTAGTAAAGAAAATTGAGCATGAATGTAAAAGATTACAGAATAAAAATAGATTCATTAAGATGAAAATTAATGGCGATCTGAAATTTGAAGGAATGAAAAAGGCTGCAATCGTAAATTTATTAGATTCAAAAGGATTCGATCGAATTACTAGTAAAGACGATTCTGAATCAGCGGAAGAAAGCGAAAATAGAAATGGATTCGATTATCTTATGCGAACACCTGCGTGGAGTTTCAGTGAAGAAGAGGCCGAAAAATGTGATAAGCAACATAAACAAAAATGTGAAGAACTTTCAGTATTACGTCAAACGCACCCGAAAGAACTTTGGCGTGCTGACTTAGACAAATTCTCGGAGGAGTGGGAGGTAAGTATGCTCAATTAAATAAAAATTTATTTAATTTATTTAATTTATTTTCACATGTTAATGTATATAAAATTATCGGCATTTTTTAGGATGTCGAAGAAGAATTCAATAGAGTTGTTGATGAAGCTTCAAAACGGGAAAGTGAAAAAAAAGGAGGTAGAAATGCAAAAGGAAAGGGAAAATCGAAGGTCAATGGTGGTGAAACCAAAAAGCAGCCTGTTAAAACAGCTTTGAGTAACGAAAATAACAAAAAACGAGGAACCAAAAGGAAACTTGACGACGACGACGATTTTGTTATTGATTAAAATGTAACGTTAGATATATAGGAATTTAAACATATAAGGATCTGTAAATTTTTTTGTTAGGATTTGTTTAATAAATAATAAAAGTAAATTTTTAATTGAGTACTTGATTATTAATTGTCTTAAAAAATGTTCGTTTGATTAGTTTAATTTCGGTTTTATTTATTTGATTATTTATTTGATTTTTTATATCCTTAGTTCGAATATTATTTAAAGTTGTATAAAATTATCGTTTAAATTTGAGTTTCCTCATTTTCACATCTTTGCCACTATCACTTTCTTACAAATTCCTTTAACCAAAAGATAGTGATAATGTTCATTTCCGATAATTAGTTTAATTCTAAAGACAATTGAAAACTATCATAGTAGCAATAAAATAATAGTAATATTATATAGTAAAATAACAATGATAACTAGTGTGAAAACTTCTATTTCTTTATTATGTAACAAAATTTAGGATCCTAGCAAATGTAGTTACATATATTTTACTCCTACATTTTATTCATTTTATTCCAATATAATAATGTAATGTATCGATATGATACTGTTAATAAAGTTCATCTATATTTAATCAATGTAAATGCTTTTGTAATATTAATGAATGAGCTTTCTTGTTGTTCTATTGATAACTTGATAATTTTTTTATACAAAGTTATTTTTCATTTAAATTGTTCATAATTTAGAAATCAAAAAATATCTTTTGTAGATTTTGTAGGCATATAGAACATTAAAGTTTATAATTTATTTTTAATACTTGATAAAATAGTTATTTATTGAAAAAAGTATAACTAGTATTAAAGTATATTATACATGTTATACATATTGCCCAAATTAATTTTCAAAATTCCAAATATTAAATGCTAAATCCCAAGAAATTTGGATAACATATATATTATACATGTCGTCAAAACTAATTTAGCCTTGACTCAACTCTTGAAATTTCAATTTTTAATTGCGTCTGACTCAATTAATTGCGTCAATCACTAGTAAAAATCAAAATTTGCCTTGACTCAACTCCAATTTTTCTCAATTTTAATTGCGTCTGACTCAATTCAATAGTTTTGACGACATGTATAATATATATAATACAAGTAAAAAATTTTTGACTCAATTATTGAAATTTAATTATGTCAAATAATTACATCAATTTCATTTTCATGCAACTAAATTTCAAGGGCTTTTTATCATGTATAACATCTATACAGTAGATGCATATTTTTGAGTTTTAATTAATACAATTTCTAATCTATATTACTTGAACTTAATTCAAATCTATATTACATATTCTTAAGCTAAAAACCAAATGATGATAATCTTAAAATACTTGATAAATTNTAAAATAGTTATTTATTGAAAAAAGTATAACTAGTATTAAAGTATATTATACATGTTATACATATTGCCCAAATTAATTTTCAAAATTCCAAATATTAAATGCTAAATCCCAAGAAATTTGGATAACATATATATTATACATGTCGTCAAAACTAATTTAGCCTTGACTCAACTCTTGAAATTTCAATTTTTAATTGCGTCTGACTCAATTAATTGCGTCAATCACTAGTAAAAATCAAAATTTGCCTTGACTCAACTCCAATTTTTCTCAATTTTAATTGCGTCTGACTCAATTCAATAGTTTTGACGACATGTATAATATATATAATACAAGTAAAAAATTTTTGACTCAATTATTGAAATTTAATTATGTCAAATAATTACATCAATTTCATTTTCATGCAACTAAATTTCAAGGGCTTTTTATCATGTATAACATCTATACAGTAGATGCATATTTTTGAGTTTTAATTAATACAATTTCTAATCTATATTACTTGAACTTAATTCAAATCTATATTACATATTCTTAAGCTAAAAACCAAATGATGATAATCTTAAAATACTTGATAAATTAAAAAAAAAAAAATAGAGCCAAATTTCATGTGGTAATATTATATGATCATCTTTAAATTAGATTTTCTGATTTAATTTATTAAAAAACAAAACGAATTTACTTCATGTACATGGAAGATAAATAAATGTTCATATAATATAAAAACTAATATACAATCTAAACTATTGATAAATCACTAATCCCAACCAAAAAATTAACTTTATTATACAAATTATTTGCCAATCAATCAGCAAGATTTCTTACTAAACCTTCACGTCTTCTTTTCATTATTTCATGTTCATGCAATATATTCTGTTGTTCCCATAGAACGCGCTCTCTTTCATGTCCTGGTGATAAAGTAACTTGTGAAGCAGAAACATGAATTTTTGGTGTGTCAGCTGGTTGTTTTTGAATTGTTTCATTTGATGCATTTGATATTGAATTTGAAACATGATTTAATTTTGTTGACGGGCTTTCGACGTTGTCCGATATTTGGGATGAAATATTTGTACCATTTTGTGTGTTTTGCGTGGATTTGGTAGTATTTGAATGATGAGACCCAAATACAAGTCCTTCATCTTCATTTATAACTATTGCATTCGATGTTGGAATGTTATTTGTTTCCGGTAAATCTCGAAAGCATTCGAGTAGCCATAGTGCACTTGCCCCTATGGCGCCTTTACTTTCTGGTAATAAATGATACATCTGTAAAAATGCGTGACTAATTCCTTGAATAATCTTAACTTCCACCCAGTTATTTTCAGAATCGTTTGACTTATCGGGTTCATTTAAACCTCTCATCCTCAACCCTTCACCAAATTTCCCCTTATTCATTTGTTTTTTCTTTCGCTTAGCTTCACGTATACGACCAGCAAATACTACAGTATCATCAACGAAAGGGTCCTTTTCACCACACATAAGATATGTTTTTGGAAATTGAGCCAATAATTCATCTGGACCAATGATAGGAGAAAGCAAGTAATCTGATGCAAAGTCGGGATAATTATTGGGTCCAATATAAAGTATGGCCATTGCGCGCATCTAGAAGACAACAGTATTAAATAGATAAAATTAAATAAAATTAAATAAAATAGTTATAAAACACAAAATAATTTGTAACAATTACTAGATCGGGATTAACAATTCTGTCATTAAAGAAACTCATTCGACTAGTCATTGCCAATCTGGTCCCGATAACCGGACGTGGGCTATTATCACTACGGTGTTCAGTCACGCTATGACCTTCAATTACTTGAACTCGTTCTTCAATAGTCCTTTCATCTTCAATTGACCTTGAAAAACTTTTTCTCCATCGTTTCCTTTTAACATCTGGAACCACTGATAAAGGACTTTTATGACTTAAATGATCTTTAGATTCCAATACTCCAGGAATTGATGTCGTGGATTCCGCTCTTATAGCAGATAATTGAGATGGAGGCATCCAACATGTAATATTAAAATCTAAACATGGATATATAAGGATAAGACCAGTTGGGTGAGGAAGCGGTGTTGGGGATTCTAGGATTTTATACATGACTGATGCTACTAAATTCCCTCCGCTAAATTTCAAATAAATATTTCAAATAAAAATAAGATACTAAAAGTGAAAGTATAAAATCAAACCACCATAAAAAAAATAAAATTTTGGGACTTACGCAGAATCACCCACCAAGGCTATTTTGATTTGCTTCCTTTCATTAGCGGCTTTATCTTTCCAACCAGCCATCCCAATCACCTCTCCATTACTTTCTACAATGCTTTGATAAACATCAAAACATTCTTCCAAAGCATATGGGTAAGGATATTCCGGTGCTTTACCGTAATCAATACTTATAATTGGTGATTCAGTTTTGGCTGCCCAACGAGGTAAATAGTCATGACAGGGGGGTGACATACTGACGAATCCACCTCCAGGGTAATTAATAATAAGATTATCACAATTTTCAAAACTTTCTTTAGATCCGGAATAATATAAGTGACCAATAACTGGTTTTGTCCCATGTGGATTTTTTTGGGGACGAGGAATTAAGATTCTTTTATTAATGGTTAAACGTGGAAGTGATAACTTGATAAGCGCATGTAAACACGGATTTAGGGTTTTTTCCCATCCTACACGTATATGCTCAACAGTAACTACAGAACGTACACGACGAGCCTATTATATGATGTTTCTGAATTATTATTTTTTATTCTAATTAATATAAAAAATAAAAACACTGTTAATAGTGTTAATAGTGCACACCTTTTCATCTGCCTGATCCGCGAAAATCAAATAATATATAGTAAAAACGAGGGACATAATATCTCTTAGAAATTTTGGGCGAATTGTCATGGCAGTCCAAAAACCGGCATCTAAAGCGGTAATGATCCATGTGGCTCTATAATAATTGCGACTATACTATGATTTACGTTAATATTAAGGAAGGTTGACCAAAAACATTTTGAATACAAAATTCAAATAACTTACAAGTCGTGCGAGTGGTTCAGGTGCTAATGATAATTAATCGAAAGTTTTCGTAAATATGTTGTAATTTAAAGAAAAATGGCGTGTAATATTTACTTACCCCCAAACCCAACCATTCGGTCAACATTTTTTAACATGTAAATCATCGCCAGAGTACCGGCAATAAGTTGAAAGGGTGAAAATTTCACTATTTTATTAAAAATAACAGAATAATTTTAATCCAGTACTAATAAATTAAGTTTTCCCCAGTTTAAGTAATCGACTTACATAATCGATCATTCAATGTCCGAAAGAAAGCTGGTCCTCTTCGATCAACTTTGATTAAGTAGCAAAACCTAAAAATAAATATAAATTAATTTCTAATATAAACTCTATTAATAATAAAAGGTGGGTTGATTCATACCATGAGATCGAGACTAGAAACACTTGAATTCTTTTCCAGGAAGGAGATGGTTTTCCTAAAATATGATCTATCATTTTAGAAAGAAAAAATATGATCTATCATTTTAGAACTTGATCGATAATCTTTATAACCTGGGCATGTTTCGTTTTGATTGGCTATTAAATTAATTAAATTAATGAGTAAAAGATTAACCGTTACACTGATTTCGAACATTCCAGGATAAACCGCACTTTTCGTATTACAAATCCACTTGATTATTAATACAGTTTTGTGTAAATCTCCGCATTTTATATCAAATGTAAAGGAAAAGTAATTTTAATAAACACGGTTCTGTCAGTAGCTCACATTTCTTAACAAAAACCACCTTTTTAACTTTTTTAACAAAACCACCTTTTTACAACCTGGCTCAACTCAATACTACTTACCAAAGTGCGCACAAAATCCAAGAGACGTATGACGTCTCAGTTGAAACATTGCGACGATGGGCCGATTCCGGAAGAATTGCTATTGTCAGGACACCTGGTGGAAAACGACTCTATTCAATTACTGACATACAAGAAATCTTTAGAGATAACCAACAGACACAAATCACGCAAAAGGCCAAGATCTGTTATGCCAGAGTCAGTTCAGAACATCAACGAGACGACCTTGAACGACAAATCGCAAATCTTCGACAATACTACCCAGAATATGAAATCATCAGTGATATCGGATCGGGACTTAACTGGAAACGCAGGGGGTTTGTTGCCCTTTTGGAACGAATACACACAGAAGGAATCGAAGAAGTGGTGGTTACCCGAAAGGTTTAATTTTTTTTATTTACTCTGATTTTTATTGCCTTTATTATTTTACTAACTTTTTTTATTAGGACCGATTGTGCCGATTTGGATCTGAGCTTGTGAAATGGATCTTTGAGAAAAATGGGACTCGGCTCGTGGTACTCGGTACGGATGTCAGTGCTGAAAGTAGTGAAGCCGGAGAACTTGCGGAAGACTTACTCTCAATCATCACGGTATTTGTGGCAAGACATAATAGAATGCATTCCGCCACCAATTGTAGAAGAAAACGAGAAGTTGCCAAAGCCCAAGAAGAACAAGAGCTCCAAGATTCCAGCAGGCAAGACACAACGTATCTGTCTCTTTCCTACGCAAGAGGAGAAGTCGAAACTCAAACGCTGGATGGGAACAGTGCGATGGACTTACAATCGATGTCTCGTAGCAGTTGAAAAAGAGGGTATCGAGCGGACAAAAAAAGCTCTACGAGCACAGTGTCTCAACGCCGCAAACTTCAATAATACGGAACTTCAATAGGTCCTTGAAACTCCTTACGATATTCGCGATGAAGCGATGAATGATTTACTTAAATCATATTCATCAAATTTTGCTGCAAAACGGAAGAAATTTAAGATGAAATTTCGCTCTAAGAAAGATCAACAACAATCTATTGCAATTCTATCAAAACATTGGGGTAAATCTAAAGAAGTTTATATATTTCTTTGTAAGATGAAGTCAGCCGAAAATCTCCCAGCAGAACTCCATTACGATTCACGACTTGTGATGAATCGGCTTGGAGAATTTTATCTTTGTATTCCTCAACCACTCGAGATATGGGTCGAAAATCAAGGTCCTACACAATCAGATGCAGTGATCGCTCTAGATCCAGGTATACGAACATTTATAACTGGATACGATCCAAGTGGACAAGCTGTAGAATGGGGCAAAAATGATATTAGTAGAATTTATCGGCTTTCTCACATATATGACAAGATTCAAAGCACACATGACTCTATTCACGGAAAAGTACACAAACGAAAACACTATAAACTTCACAGGGTCATGCTTCATATACATAAAAAAATCTGTTGTCTTATTAATGATTGTCACCATAAACTTGCCAAATGGCTGTGTCAAAGTTATCGTATTATTTTGTTGCCCAAGTTTCAAACACAGGAAATGGTTAGGCGTGGAAAACGGCGGATTCGTTCTAAGACTGCACGGATGATGTTAACATGGTCCCACTTTCGATTCCGCCAATATCTTCTACATAAAGTTCGTGAATATCCATGGTGTCGGGTAATTATATGTACTGAAGAATATACCAGTAAGACATGTGGGTGCTGTGGTCATATCCATCGAAAATTGGGTGGATCCAAAGTGTTTCATTGCCCAAGTTGTACAGCTGAGCTTGATCGGGATATCAACGGTGCTCGTAATATACTACTTCGCTATCTTACCGTTACATTTAAAGAGCCGGTTTATGCCGGCGCCGGGACCTACCCCCTGGGACCTTCATGATCCTTGCAGAACACGTATATTTCCTTATTGGGCATGATCAGAAATGTGATGTTTGATTAGGAATATATAGGTTTAATTGTAGGAGTTCAAATACAATTGGCTATCACAGTGTCTGACTATTATTTGAATGCAATTAATAAAAGATAAGGGTGTTGTATTTTTTATTTTAATTAAAAAAAATAGAGAATTTGGTACAGTGCGAAATCTCTATGATAGGAACTTGGTTATTGTATAGAAATAAAATTCTAACTGTAGAAATTGATAGCTCAGATCAAAATCTTCAGTTAAAATTTCAATCTAATTTAATTTGATCAAGTTTTACTGGGGTTTAAATATAGTTACTTGATGAAATTCCAAGGTTTAAGCAATGTTGAAAGTTGAACCAAAATTGTTAAAAAGATTAGACAATGAAGATAAACAATCAATAAATTGTAATAATTCTTTCTAATTAGCTTTACCATTTGACTATTTGTTTCATTTAAAAATTGCAAAACTTGTTCTTCCATCAGTAATTTTTATATAACATTCTATAATGTTATATGAACAGAACATTTGTATTACATTCTAGAACAACACCTACATACTAGAACATAACATTCTAGTATGCTATAAATATGTACTGTTTATGTATATATAATATTATATATTACCGTTTTATAAGTTTTATAACATATTACAAACATTTTGTATTAATAACGTTGTGTATATACATGTTCCCAAAATTGATTTTGAATTTTTGAGGTATTTCGACTTTTTGAGATTTATGCAGAATCCATTCTATATATGGAAGTAAAAAAAGTACCCAGTTATGTGTATTTTCAATCAAAGAATAAATCTGGGTGGTCAAAAAATTTCGGGTTTTAAGTAAAATAATTTCGTCTTCTATGAAAAACTATTTCGACTTTTTTCCCCAAAATTGCAATTTCGGGGCCCCAAAATAATTTTGCGTGCAAGTATAGTTGTGTAGCAGCATTTGTAATAATGTTAAAAGTACGAAATATTCATTTTACGCTATAAAACAGCAATATATAATAATATTTAATTCGTGATTCGTAATAAATGAAAAGAGATCTACATATAGGAACCATAATCTCATTCCGAAATAAGAATATCATAAGAACTATCTCTTTCTTTATTAATATCACACTGGTCGGATTCCNAGTTTTATAACATATTACAAACATTTTGTATTAATAACGTTGTGTATATACATGTTCCCAAAATTGATTTTGAATTTTTGAGGTATTTCGACTTTTTGAGATTTATGCAGAATCCATTCTATATATGGAAGTAAAAAAAGTACCCAGTTATGTGTATTTTCAATCAAAGAATAAATCTGGGTGGTCAAAAAATTTCGGGTTTTAAGTAAAATAATTTCGTCTTCTATGAAAAACTATTTCGACTTTTTTCCCCAAAATTGCAATTTCGGGGCCCCAAAATAATTTTGCGTGCAAGTATAGTTGTGTAGCAGCATTTGTAATAATGTTAAAAGTACGAAATATTCATTTTACGCTATAAAACAGCAATATATAATAATATTTAATTCGTGATTCGTAATAAATGAAAAGAGATCTACATATAGGAACCATAATCTCATTCCGAAATAAGAATATCATAAGAACTATCTCTTTCTTTATTAATATCACACTGGTCGGATTCCAATTAATGGCTAAATTTGCTAAAATTTATTAAGTATAGGCTATATATGTTGTCAAAACTAATTTGACCTTGACTCAACTTTTAAAATTTTAATTTTTAATTGCGTCTGATTTAATTAATTACATCAGTTACTAGTAAAAATTAAAATTTGCCTTGATTCAATTTCAATTTTTCTCAATTTTAATTGCGTCTGACTCAATAGTTTTGACAACATGTATAGTATAGGTGGTCGATTTTTTCCGATTTATGAATTTTCACAAATAGGACATTAAATTTATGCATATTTGTGTCATCAATAGGATTCTGATTTTTGTTCATTTGACCAATGTCATAAGAAGCAATGGTTCTGATTTAAAAATATTTTTAATTTCAAGAAATAACATTAATAAAATAAAAAGATATACTATTTTTTTTAACAATAAAAAAATAAATTTTTATATATAATTAGAAAAGGTTACTTCAAAACTTATTATATAAATTCTTTCTGTTTCTGACAAATTATAAATTAAATGTTATTTAATAAATGTTTATTATATTTTTTTATTATTTTTTATAGTATTTAGTTAAATAATATTTTTTATATTTAATTTATTTGTGTTTTTTCAAAATATTATATTTTTTTTGAATTTAAAATTTGATTTTCAATTTTTATTATTTTCTTTTATTAACTATTATTTTTTATTTATTATAATTATTACATATTATTTTATTATATATATAATAAAAAAATATATTAATAAATATTAATTTGTTACATATTTTTTTAAAATATTAAAGTAATAAATATACTTAATTTTTTATTTCATATTGCTTTTATTCATATTGTCTTTATTCATTTAAAACAAATTAATATTGTTTTCTTCATTAAAATTAATATAAATTATACCAATATTTTTATCAAAATATATATTAATTTGTCAAACTCTTTAATATTTTTATTATTTTTTATTTTACTATTTGTCATCTTTTAAATTAAGAAAAATACATGGTAAAAAAGAATTAGTAGATTGTTTATTGATAATAATTGTTTTATCAGATTTTTCAGTATTTGTTGATTCAATAATTATTATTTCTATATCTTTCAATAAATTAATATTATCATCTATATTGTCATTTAATTATTGTATAATTTTTTTTTTAAGTTTTTTATATATATAATTATATCCTTTTTGATTAAAAATAAATAATTCTAAATTATGAAATTCATTATTTTTATTGTTACATCTTTCAAATAAACTATCTTTGGTATATTTATTTAATAATTAAATATTATTTTCTGAAAAATTAACAAAGTCAAAAAATATATTTTGACTATAAAAATGTTTAAATTTAATTTCTATTTTTTTTATTTTAAAAATTAATAAATTTTGACTTTGAAATTCTTGTAAAATAGAAATTTTATTAAATTCAAATAAATTTATATAATATAAGTAATTTTTATCAATAAACATAATTATATTTTATATATAATATTTTAAAAAATTATTTAAGATTACCAGTAGTAATTGTTATTACTAGACAAAATTAAATTTACGTAGATAAAGTTAGGATTAGAAGTTGATTAAAAAATTATATAATTTTGTTTAGTGGTGATTATATTTGCATGTAAAATTATTTTAAAGTCTTAAAATTACAATTTTGAAAAAAAAAGTCGAAATAGTTTTTTATAGAAAACAAAATTATTTTATTTAAAACCTGAAATTTTTGACCATCCAGATAAATTTTTTAATTAAAAATATATATAACTGGATAATTTTTTTATTTTCATATATAAAATAAATTCTACATAAATTTCAAAAAGATGAAATATCTTAAAAATTCAAAATCAATTTTAGGATGGTGACAATCATCACTAATAAACTTTAACAATACCCATATTTTAATATACTTTTTTTTTTAACTTCGAAATCTCGCTTTATTACAATTTTATTAAGTACAAATTATTACACAATATGTTTGTTAAAATATTATATAAAGAAGTTTATTAAAACTAAAATTAGTTTATAATACAATCTATCAAAGTCTATTTAATCTGAGAACCTATTTAACTCTAGTTATAATAAGTATACTAAAAATAAGGGCAAGCTAACTACTCTAAAAAAAAGAAGTTTGAACAAATTCTCCATAAACCTCAACACTATGCAACACTTAAAACAACTCCCTACAACTATATTCTACTACTTTACAACTATATTTTATCATCCTACAGTTTACAATTTTACTTCTCTCCCAATAATACATATATTACCTGATATTATCATCTATCACTTTTATGTACCAATATATTCCATCTTATTATTTATCTTTTTTGATTACCTAACAACAATGAAATACTTTACTGGAATAAAATTATAAACAATATTTATTTTGATCCAAAATATCAAAACCTGTTAACTAACACTGGTCGAAAATTTATAAAACCTACACCTATCGGGTACCAGATAGGTGTAGTATCCGTGCCTAATATCGTACACATATCGGGTACCCGATAGGTGTGAGAAAACATTTTTCACACTTATCGGATACCTGATATATGTAAAAAAATATTTTTTATACTTATCGGGTAGCCGATATATGTACGATATTAGGCACGGATACTACACCTATCTGGTACCCGATAGGTGTAAAAAATGTTTTTTTACACATATCGCGTACCTGATAAGTGTGAAAACATTTTTCACACTTATCGGATACCTGATATATGTAAAAAAATATTTTTTATACTTATCGGGTAGCCGATATATGTACGATATTAGGCACGGATACTACACCTATCTGGTACCCGATAGGTGTAAAAAATGTTTTTTTACACATATCGCGTACCTGATAAGTGTGAAAACATTTTTCACACTTATCAGGTACGCGATATGTGTAAAAAAACATTTTTTACACCTCTCGGGTACCCGATATGTGTAAAAAAACATTTTTTACACCTATCGGGTACCCGATATGTGTACGATATTAGGCACGGATACTACACCTATCTGGTACCCGATAGGTGTAGGTTTTATAAATTTTCGACCAGTGTAACCAAGTAATTAATTATGTGATATATGTTTTCATTATTCGTGATTCAAGTACTTTCTTTGTATGTTACATAAGGACCCCAAGCAATCTATAAATAGGTCACATTAGAGTTTACTTAGCCATCATAGTAAAATTTTTAAAAAATTATTTATTTTTAATTAAAATTTAAAAATTTATTTACAAAAATTATATTTTTCTTTTCTTATTTTCTAATTTAGTATTATCTGATCTATTCATAGATTATTTAGGGTCCTGTTACATGTATAATCCAACAAGTCCTTATATTTTTATTTTTTTTTCAGAATAAAACTATGCAAGTATTACCTAACTTCTTAATTAAACTTGAAATTAGACTTATTAAATAACTTTTAAATATTGTCTAACAAAAAAAATCTTTATACACTTATTCCTTCTTTAAAATAAATTATACACAAGAATTACCTAACCTTCTAGTTATACAAACTTAGTTTATCAACTTTATAGATCCCTCTGAAAAATTTTACTATACTTTCTGGCAAAAACAAAATATTCTCATAACAAGATTTTTAACATCAAAATTGCTAGTATTAACTGAAACCTAATTTTTATTCATATTGAACAATAGCATATCACTGGTTGAAAATTTATAAAATCTACACCTATCAGGTACCAGATAGGTATGGTATCCGTGCCTAATATCGTACATATATCGGCTACCCGATAAGTATAAAAAATATTTTTTTACATATATCAGGTATCCGATAAGTGTGAAAAATGTTTTCTCATACCTATCAGGTACCCGATATGTGTACGATATTAGGCATAGTGTTGTTAAGTCCAAGCCAGACCAAACTAAACCGGACCGGACCGATGGGGCTGAACCGGTTCGACTTGAGAGTTTCAAGTCATCGGTCCGGTTCGATTTCAAGTCAATTGACTTGCGGTTTGGCTTGACTTCAAGTCGCCAAGTCGATGGTAAGTCGATGGGACCGATGGGACCGATCACATGTTATTATTTTTACGTTTTATTTTATTTTATAATATAATAATTTTTAATTAATAAATTTAATTGACCCCATCGGTCCCATCGACTTCTAATTGAAGTTGATGGAACTGATGGGACCGATGGGACTGATAGAGTTGAACTATATCATGTGTTATTATTTTTATATTTTATTTTATAATAATAATTTTTAATTGATTAACTATCAGCCCCATCAACCCCATCGACTTTGATTATAAGTCGATGGGGTTGATGGGGCTGATGGAATTAATTGAATTAATTAATTCAATTAATTCCATCAGCCCCATCAACCCCATCGACTTTGATTATAAGTCGATGGGGTTGATGGGGTTGATGGGACCGATGGAAAATAAATAATAATAATAATTTTGAATTAATTAATTCCATTAATTCCATCAGCCCCATCAACCCCATTGACTTGTAATCGAAGTCGATGGGGTTGATAGGGTTGATGGGGTCAGTCAATCTATCGACCCCATCAACCCCATTCGGCCCCATCGACTTGAACGGTTCGGTCCAGCTTGGTTTGACTTGTACTTTCAAGTCGATGGGGTTCGGTCCAGTTCAGCTTGACTTGTTAACGGTTTGGCTTGACTTGGGTCTCAAGTCGGACCAAGCCGGACCGTTAACAACACTAATTAGGCACAGATACCATACCTATCTGGTACCCGATAGATGTAGATTTTATAAATTTTCGACCAGTGTATATCTGACTTATTTACTTATATTTTAATATATAAAAATATTGTTTTTGATAAATCTATGATTATTTTTTTTAATAAACTTAATTTTTAATTTTTAAATAACATGATACATATAATCAGAATTGTGGTTATACACTGTTTTGCTTAAAATTTTAATACAGTACAGCTTCATACAACTAATCAGAATTGATAAAAATTATATAATTATAATTATTAACTAATTAAAATCTATAGATCTAGATTGTACCACTTGTATATGTATAACAATTTTCAACTTTGTATATAATATACACTGTTCATATGATATATAGTATATATTATATATGTCATCAAAATTAATTCGACTTTGACCCAATTTTTAAAATTTCAATTTTTAATTGTATTTGACTCAACTAATTGTATTTATACATGTTTTCAAAATTAATTTTAGATTTTTAAGATATTTCATTTTTTTGAGATTTATGCAGAATCTATTTTATATATAGAAGTAAAAAAATATCTAATTATATATATCTTTAATCTTATCTAGATGGTTAAAAAATTAAGTTTTAATTAAAATAATTTCATCTTTTATGAAAAACTATTTTGATTTTTTTTTTTAAAATTGTAATTTCGAGGTCTTAAAATAGAGGTGAAATCTGTAAATAAAATTATTATATATTTTATAGATAAAAATAGATATCTGTGTAAGCTAAAATATAGAGTATATTACATAATATATATTACAAAAGTAGAAACTTAAACATGTGATTATATTTTTTAAAAGTTATTCGTTAACATGTCAATTACATTTTATTTGTTATACATCGATCTGCGCAAATTTTATCAATTTTTGATTAATATCTGTGACAAATAAATTTATCTGTGAATCGCACTATTATCTCAAAATAATTTAGTGTATAAGTATAATTTTAATGATATATATAATATACATGTCATCAAAACTAATTTGATTTTGACTTAACTTTTAATTTAATTTCAATTTTTTTTAATTTTAATTGTATCTAATTCAATTCAATAGTTTTGATGATATGTATAATATATAGAATATAAACACTATATACTCATCAAATAGTTAGTTGTGTATATTATATATATTGTCAAAACTATTGAATTGAGTTAAACTATACATGTTGCCCAAATCTCAAATAATTTGAGATTTGGGATGCCAAAATACACAAATTACTAGTATTTAGGATTTGAAATTTGGGATTTTAACAAAAGATATTAATTATAATTTGGGATTTGGAATTTCAGCATTTGGGATTTTGGCATTTGAATTTTGAATTTGGGTGGTAAATATAAGTCAGACGTAATTAAAATTGAGAAAAATTGAAATTGAGTCAAGACAAATTTTAATTTTTACTAATGATTAACACAATTAGTTAAGTTAGACACAATTAAAAATTGAAATTTTAAGAGTTGAGTTAAAGTTAAATTAGTTTTGATGACATATATAATGTATATTATTTAAATATCAAAAAAATAATTTTCAGTATATCAAAAAAATAACTATAGATCTATCAAAAACGATACATTTGCTTTTAATATAAAGAACTTTTATCTTGAATCCCCAGTTCAAAATTTTATTCTAGACTCTGAATCTCAAAATTTTATTAGACCATAATATAGCAAGTGATTAAAATATGTTATGTGCAAGATTTACGTAAGTAAATGTAGGTAACAAATATTGGATGATAAATATAGTTTTTGTATGTAAAAAATTTCAAGTCTTTAGTATATTTAATAAAAATTGATATTCAAAAGATATAACACACGGTGATAAATACACTATTCCGACAAATTCTATGCATTTAACAGGTAGACTCCCCGGTCTAGGTTAAGTTTTCTTTTTAATATTGTCAATAAATTTTTTTTAAATATAAGTCTTTAAAGTATTTCATTTCAATAACCTTCAAATACCTCCAGTATTAGATTAGTGGGCTTTTTAGGACAAAATCAGTGTATTTCTGATCGTCATTCTCTATAGATTTCTGACTTTTTACTATGTTCTGGTTAACTTTTTAAATTTATATAAAATGGTGTATTTTTTTTCTCTGTCGTCACCCTCGACACATGAGGTGTATTTTTTGTTATTTGATTTGGATACCATTTAGCTTTCTATTTCTGTGAAGCATACCCACAAGGGTATGTGCGACACAGTTGCGGAGCGTAACGGAGTATAGTTATCTGTTTAGTTAGCATTTTGCTTTCTGTCACTGTGAGCATGAACCTTTAGGTGAATGTGAAACAGTTGCGAAGCGTAGCGGAGCATTAGTTATCTATTTAGTATTCTATAAACTTTCTAATAATAAGACAGATAGTAAAAATATTTTTTTCTAGCATGTTGTTTGGTGTATTTTTGCCTCGTCACTCGAATGACGTGAGATTTATTTTTTGTCGTCATTTCATATTACTATTCTGTTTGCTATAATATTATTTTTCCCACGTCTCTTTACTGTTTTTTGGTCTTAGTTATAGACCCACCTGGAAAGTCCTGATGCGAAACATAATAAAGCATCTATTCCCACTTGGAAGGTCCTGATGCGAAACATAGTGAAGCATCTATCCCCACTTGGAAGATTTTTGGGATAGCAAAAAATACAAAATATTAGTTATCTATTTATCTTACAATTAGTTTTTTATTTTTGCCAAACAAAACGAACCTATTGTGTTCTACAAGTTTTTTATTAGTAAAAAGGATAATAAAAATATATAACAAAATTTTTAGGACAATTTTGGTGCATTTTTCGTAAACACTAGTTTTTTTCTATAGATTTCTTGTCTTTTACCTTGTTCTCGGATAACTTATATAAATCATATATGTGGTGTATTTTTTACGTATATTTCTCAAATCGTGTATTTTTTGATATCTTATTTGATTACTATTCGGCTCTTTATTACTGTGAGCACATACCTTTAGGTATGTATGAAACAGTTGCGGAGCGTAGCGGAGCATAGTTATCATATTTGATTGCTATTTAGTTTTCTTTCACTGTGAGCATGAACCTTTAGGTGAATGTGAAACAGGTGCGGAGCATAGTTATCTTTTTAGTATTTCTATTCGATTTTCTACAGTAAAAANTCTCTTTACTGTTTTTTGGTCTTAGTTATAGACCCACCTGGAAAGTCCTGATGCGAAACATAATAAAGCATCTATTCCCACTTGGAAGGTCCTGATGCGAAACATAGTGAAGCATCTATCCCCACTTGGAAGATTTTTGGGATAGCAAAAAATACAAAATATTAGTTATCTATTTATCTTACAATTAGTTTTTTATTTTTGCCAAACAAAACGAACCTATTGTGTTCTACAAGTTTTTTATTAGTAAAAAGGATAATAAAAATATATAACAAAATTTTTAGGACAATTTTGGTGCATTTTTCGTAAACACTAGTTTTTTTCTATAGATTTCTTGTCTTTTACCTTGTTCTCGGATAACTTATATAAATCATATATGTGGTGTATTTTTTACGTATATTTCTCAAATCGTGTATTTTTTGATATCTTATTTGATTACTATTCGGCTCTTTATTACTGTGAGCACATACCTTTAGGTATGTATGAAACAGTTGCGGAGCGTAGCGGAGCATAGTTATCATATTTGATTGCTATTTAGTTTTCTTTCACTGTGAGCATGAACCTTTAGGTGAATGTGAAACAGGTGCGGAGCATAGTTATCTTTTTAGTATTTCTATTCGATTTTCTACAGTAAAAAAGATAGTAAAATATGAGCTTTAGTATTATTACTCTACGAGTCTACCCGCTATTGTTAAAATTTTTAGGTACATGAGCGGTGTATTTTGGTTAACACTAGTCGTTTCCTATAGGTGTGTACGAAACAGTTATGGAGCGTAGCGGGACATAGTTATCTTATTTGATTGTTAAATTGCTTTCTGTCATGGAGGAGCATAGCGACTCCGGATGCGAAGCGTAGTGGAGCATAGTTATCGTATTTGATTGCTAATTAGTTTTCTTTCACTGTAAGCATAAACCATTTGGTAAATGCGAAGCATAGTTATTCGCCAGCCTCCAGCACAGATAAATTTTTTGAAACTGCTATTTATTGACACTTTATGAGGTGATCTTTGGGTACCTGAAGTTGTCGAGCATAGAATTGCATAACATAATAGCCTTTAGCAAGTCCCAGAACCGGCAGCAGTAAATTTTTTACAAATATTAAATTCTTTACAAGGAACACGTTTTTTTGACCTCCAATGTTCATGACACCCTTCAGGACGTCAAGAACCACGTCCACAGATTTTTCCAGAGTTGTGTATATATTCGCATGTATATTTTACTTTGCATGTATATTTACCCTGCATTTTAATAAATTTATATAACTGAATTAATTATTTTAATTTAAACAAAAGATCTGGTTTTATTAATAAAAAACACGGATTATATATTACTATGGCAAAAATACTCAGATGCCCAGGATGTGATCGAGAAATAAGAACCGGTAAAACCTGAGATCTTAATAAACACATGAATTTAAATAAAAACCTTCGTAAAGGTCAATATCAACCAGCATTGCGTTTAATGCAAAACCAAGCTCCAATAGGAAATCCACCTATTCAAAACCCTCCTGAAAACTCAACTCCAGCTCCCGAAGACGATCTCATATCATTTAACAGAAACCCACCGACGCTCCAGCCGAGAGAGGCGGCCACGCCAGCAGCTGACCCAGAGGTAGGCTCTAGTACGAAGCGAAACAAAACTATCTTAATTCATAAAAATATAGCAAATGGAATTGAGTTTTATAATGGAAAAAGAAAATGGTATGGTGTTAAAGAAGATTTTCACGCATTATATAACAAATATCATTTTATTAAAGTAGATAATACTGAAACAGTTATAGAAACATATAAAAGAATTATTGAAGAATCAGAAGCTATAGCAGAAAAGACAAATAGGCAAGTTGATATGCGGAAATCAGGAAGTTATACTTTAATAAGTTTAAAACTTTTTCGAGAGACAACTTTAGCACCAAAAAGAAGTGAAAAAATAGATGAAAAAGAAAATGCTTGGTTAAATTTAGCATCAACCGGCACTCTAATATTTGCAGAAAAATATAAAGGAGAAGATAATCAATATGATGTAAATTCAATGTATATATATGAAATGTTAAAGAAAGAAGCATCATGGCCAATTGCACCAGGTAAGTTTTATACTATAGAAGTATCATTAGTAGAAAAATAGCGCAAATTTCCATATGGAATTTATAAAGCAACAATAGAAGGAAATCCACCAAAGAAAAGTTTCCAATGTACAAGATATTTACGATATAATCTCTATGGAATTTATACACATTATGATTTGAAATATGCCAAAGAAAATGGATTGAATGTATATTTAATAGATGAATCTCTAAATGCGCTTATATATGAAAAAAATACACGTATAAATGGAAAAGACATGTTTGGAAAATGGGGTAATATATTATACAACATTAAAAAGGAGGGAGGAACAGTTGGAAAAGTAGGTAAAGCATTATTAGTTTCATTATGGGGCACTTTATGCGAGCAAAGAAATGGGCAAAATTATGGAGTACACCCACGAATAAAACCATTCTTATTAGCATCCGCATGAAAAAGAATATCAGAAATTGTGAAATCATTAAGAAATCAAATAAAGCGCATTCATACGGATGGATTTATAGTAGCAGGGCAAGTAAATCTCAAAACAGACATAGAAATAGGAGAGCTAAAATTCGAGAAAAGAGGAGTTTGTGTAGTAAAAAATTGTATATCTGTTACATGGAAACCGCCTTACCCAGAAATTTCAAATTTGATTACAAATAGTTTACCAGATTTTAAAAGATAAAGAGCAGAATACAAAGTTAACAGTAAAAAGGAAAGCACCAAAAAGATATGATATAAATCTTCCGAATGAAATTATAATAGAAATATTTCAACATTTACGAACACAAAATGATAGCTTATGTGGTAATAATGAATTATTGTTTCCAGTTTTATATGTTAACAAATGATAGAATGAATGTGCAACATATTTAATATGGAGAAGAATTACAATATATAGATACAATATTATGAAATTTGTAGAATTAATAAAAAAGAAACCAATAGCAAGTGTAATAAAATATATAAAACAGATAGAATTCGAAAGAATAGATAATTATTTTAATACGAATGAGTTTTTATTAGAAGACATTATAAGTATATGTCAAGATATAATATCTATATCATTCAAGGATTGTGGATGGAGATTTCTTAACAATAGTTCACTAAAGATGACATTGAATACATACAAGATTTTAAATAATATAATTATTTATGGAAGTAATCGAATAGCGCCAAAAACTGTCTTAAGTATACCAGAAAGATGTACAAGTATAAAAACTATAAAAATACAAAATTGCGAATGAATATCAGATAAAATAATATATCAATTAATAAGTAAATATTCAAAAATTGGAATTAATAAAGACCAACCTATAATAGACTGCTTTTCGACAAATGAAACGGAAGATAATCAAGCTATAGAAGATATATTTTACGAAGACTAGTTTATGATAATAGATGAATAAACCTTTTTCCTCTCTAGTTCGGAAAAAGAAAAGTAGTTAACACAATCAAGATCTGGCTTTGAGCAGGTACTGTGAAAAGGCGGTAATAAAACTCGTATTAAATAAAACTTATATTATATAAAACAAAATACAAAGTATGACTGACAATAATTCAAGTTTAATAAATGAGCGGGACTCAGAGTTATCGATACAAGATATTACATGGAAAATGATTAAATCAGCACAAATTAAAATAATAAAAGAAGCTTTTTGTCTTCGATATAGAAAAGATAGTAAGCTTATTAGTGAATATGCTGGATATGTAAAAAATTTACGTAATGCAGAAAATCAAGATGAATATATAAAATATACAGCAATAACACTATTTCCAAATGATGAAGCATATAATAAAAAAATGACACGATATAGAAAATGGTATCAAGGTAAAAAAGAGCTACTTACCAGTGTAGAAGATTTATATAATCTTTACTATGAACTATTCAAAAAAGATCGACCTATGACTGAAACAGAAATTGAGGAAGCTGTTGAGGATGTACTTATAAACGACTAATTTAATACTGTTTAAGGATCCATTTAGGTAGATATTCAACTTTGCCAACTTTCATCAATCATATTAATTATGGAATAAGACCTAATTCTTGAAGTTTTTGAGAAATTACCGTGTAAGGATCTTCATAATACCATATTTCAATAAATACTATCCAANACAAAATACAAAGTATGACTGACAATAATTCAAGTTTAATAAATGAGCGGGACTCAGAGTTATCGATACAAGATATTACATGGAAAATGATTAAATCAGCACAAATTAAAATAATAAAAGAAGCTTTTTGTCTTCGATATAGAAAAGATAGTAAGCTTATTAGTGAATATGCTGGATATGTAAAAAATTTACGTAATGCAGAAAATCAAGATGAATATATAAAATATACAGCAATAACACTATTTCCAAATGATGAAGCATATAATAAAAAAATGACACGATATAGAAAATGGTATCAAGGTAAAAAAGAGCTACTTACCAGTGTAGAAGATTTATATAATCTTTACTATGAACTATTCAAAAAAGATCGACCTATGACTGAAACAGAAATTGAGGAAGCTGTTGAGGATGTACTTATAAACGACTAATTTAATACTGTTTAAGGATCCATTTAGGTAGATATTCAACTTTGCCAACTTTCATCAATCATATTAATTATGGAATAAGACCTAATTCTTGAAGTTTTTGAGAAATTACCGTGTAAGGATCTTCATAATACCATATTTCAATAAATACTATCCAATTTTCATCACAGAGTTCTTTTTTTTAGCTGGTCTCGTTCTAACTGCTTTTTGAATACCTCTTGATCTTTGTGAAAGAAAGCGTGAAAACGTTCATGTTGTATACTCTGGACTTCAATAGCAAAACCATATTGTAGATAGTATATATCAACTTCAAGTCCTAATGGATGATCAGGTGTTTTTAAGAAATCTGATTTACGAATATCAGAAGGTGAACCTAATAATTTTGTAACTACATTTTTACAAAGTTCTTCTCGTTTCCATGGACAAAAGGGACACCATGTATCGGAATTTTTTACTTTATCCAGATTTGCATACCAAAGATGATTTTTAGCACATTGCCATAAAAGATGTGTAATCGAATTAATATATTTTTCAGAAATACAATCACCACCTTTTCATTTGCAACTTTTTTAGCTAATTCAAGATTACAAGAATAACGACCTGAACAATATGGGCATCACGTATTAAAATTTCTGACACATTTAAGATTTGTATATCACTGATGACCTTTGTTGCATTCCCATAAAAGTTTAGAATCTATATTAATATAATTTTCAGATAAACATTTTCCTTTTTTACGATGTGCAATTTCTTTAGCAATATCAATATTAAGTTTTGCATTACCTAAATAATGAGGACACCAAGAATTTCAATATTTTATTGTATTTAAAGATGCATACCTTTGTTGCATTCCCATAAAAGTTTAGAATCAATATTAATATACTTATCTGATAAACATTCGCCATTTCTGGATTGAGCTATATTTTTAGCAATCTGAAGAAAAAGTCTAATACCACTTCTGCCAGCACATTTAGGACACCAAAAATTTTGATTTTTTATTCTTTCTAGGGAAGCTTGCCATTTATGATTTTTTGCGCATTGCCAGTAAAGCGGTGTATAAATATTTATATATTTTTCAGAAAGACAAATATCACCTTTTTTTAATGCAATTTCTTTAGCAATATCAATATTAAGTTTAAAACATCTTACGCAATGTGGACACCAAGTATCTCTTTTTATATCACATAAAGCAGAATTCCATTCGTGAAATTTAGCACATTTCCAATGTAAAGGACTTTTATTATTGATATAATATTCAGAAAGACATTGTCCACCTTTTTCTAAAGTAATATTTTGAGCATTAATTAACGTCAATTTGTGTCTCATTTTTTAGAAGTAATTACACATTATCTATTATTATATTTAAATCTAATTATTAAGTATCCATTTCAGAGGATATTTTATATTGTTATTCACTAATAATAATTGCTCTCTCACAAATGATCTTTCAGGACCATCACTATTTTCATCTATAAGCCAATATAATACCAGCTGATTTTTTTGTATTAGTGATTCCTTAATACGATAAACCTTTGGAGACTAATTCATATCAGTTATACGTCTATTACTAAATTCTAATTCTCCAGGTTCGAGTAAATATAAAACAGAATCTTTATAGGTTAAGCGAGGTTCAACAAACCCAATAGGTCTTCGATGTTTAACAGCAGGATCGGCAATTATTTTTTCCCCTTTTAATACCCTCTTTACAGCTTCATTAGGTGACATATGAATTAATCGAGTAGAAGTATCATTATAAATGTCATCATTAATACGAAGACCTTTAACCCATGATCGGCACCTTTCAGATAAAGGTAAAAGGAAATACACAGCATCCTGACAAATATAAGCATGTTTCTCAAATTCTTGATGATCGCGTTCACCAATTGCATTACTACGTTTAGATTTTTTTGGATTAAAATATACACCATGACTTAATAAAATATCTTTACATTCAGCTAAATACTCGGTACCTTTATCAGTTCTAAAAACGTTAGGCCAAGAAAATGAATGACTAGAATCCTCATAAATTTTCTTAATTGCTTTAGCAACTGTAGAAGCTGATTTATTAGTTAATGCGCAGCTTTTTCGATATCTAGTTGCCACATCTTTTATTACAAGTCTATATTTAAAAACTCGATCCCCAATTTTATCATGAGGCATTGGAGTAAGATAGGACCCCGAAATATTATATTACAAGTCATACTAATAGTTTGCATATCCATCATATAAAAAAAATAAAAATGTCATAAGAATTTATTTGCATAGAATTATACATTTTTGAAAAGTAATAATAATAGTTTGCATAATAATAATCATTTTTATTATAGTTATATGATTAGAATGCATAGCGGATATTATTTTTGTATGGAATATTTTTAAAACGGTAAAATAATAAAAAAAAGGTGAAAGGGCTCATTGTTATGGCACGCCAAACAGGACAAAAGTCGGGGTTAAAATCACACATATATGTGAGAAATAACCCTGATGCATCGGTGATAAATTACTGATGTATCGGTGATTTACCCTGATGTATCTGTTGATTTACCCTGATGTATCGGTAATAAAATCACACTTAGTGTATCGGTGATAAAATTTTTTTTAAGTGTAATTTTATCACCGATGTATCTGGGTAAATTACAGATGTATCGGGGATTTGACTCAGATATATTGGAGATAAAACTACACTTATAAAAATTTTATCACAGTTAATATCAGAGTTAAATCTCACTTGTAAGTGAGAAATAACTCAGATGTAT
>PQFF01000204.1:0-16623 GCA_003547095.1 Diversispora epigaea
ATTGCTCTTGGTGTTAAGGGCAAAATACGCACGTTTTTCAACCCCAGCAGAAAATGCTTGTGGCGCGATTTTGAAAGAAAAGTTTCTAGAAACGAGGTTACTTTTACTGAAATATCCCGGTTCCTTAAGTTCATCCAGAGTTTTAGGAATAGGGTAACATAAGATTACTCCTTTTCGCAATGTGAGAGTATCCCAATCGGGTACATCCGGGTTCATATCGCGGCTTCTTTGTCGCGAAGCGTATACATTCCTAGTACTGCTTCCAAGGGTACTAGTTAATGAAACAGAGATGGTAATAGAAGAAGTAGCTGCTCTGGTAAATTTATTGATCAATTCAATCGGATCTCCTCCTACAAGATCAAATACCGGAATTTCACCAATTATGCTACGAAACACCTGAATCATTGTTTCAGTGTATTCTGTAATTTTTCCAAAAAAGTAAAGAATGTTTTCTGATTTCATTTTCTCTAGTACATCTTCTGCTGTTAAACCATTTGGATCACCGGCTGGATAATCATCTGCCATACTGGTAAAACGACTACCATGTGGTGGATAATCACCAATGTGGAGCAGAACTCGAGTACCATCACGCCAGGTCATTTGGGTTACAGCTGCATTAAGACCTCCAAGAACATCTTCTGGTCCATCACCACCACCAGTAGCTGGTACTTTAGTTAAATTTTCTCTGAAAGTTTCACACGAGTCGGTAAAATCAAATACTTGTAAACGGTTAGTGCCATCACAATGATCACGATAGCCACAAAAACCGACTCGGATTTTGATGCTTGTATTTGTATCTTTGATATATTCTGTCACCTGTAAAATGCAATCTTTAGCGGCAGCAATATGACCCGCCATAGAACCTAGATAAAATTAGAGATGGTCAAAAGGTAAATAATGATTCTATGAAAGCAAGAATAATGTAGAAGATACGGACCGGTGCAGTCTAAAACGTAGCAAAGATCAACTTCCATTGAGCGTTCGATGTTAGCAAGTGCTTTGGATATAACCCTTTCTCGTCTTCTTGTAACCCGTTCCCTTCTTCTAGCAGTTTCGGTCTCTCTATCAGCAGTAATAGTAGAGGTGGTAGATGAAGCGATAGGTGTGGTGGGGGAAATAACGGTAGATGTGGCTGATATTACAACGGAAGATATCTCATCGGCATAACGATCTATACGTTCTTCAGTGAGGTCCAATCCTTCAAAATCGTTCAAAAACGAAGGAGGAAGGGAAGAGGTATTAGATCTCATAATTGTCCCATTGTTAAGTGTATCATTGGTGACTGTTTCATTAGCATCATCATCTGAATCTTCAGATAAAAAATCTCTGTATTCAGATGACATTATTATTTTTGGTTTAAAAAAAGAAGATTTTAACAGAATTTTTCCGCCTATATAAGATATACATATGATAAGAAATCATCTTAAATATATTATTGTCATACATGGACAAGTTCAAGAACAAGTTTTTAACTGTCGTGGCACTAATAAGACATTATTAAGTTCTCAAAAATGGTATTTTAGATTTTATGACATCATTTTCTCATCACAATTAAATTCTATTTATTACATAGTATCATGAAAATATTATCCTATTTGCTTATATAAAAATTTGTACCACATATTTATATTGATTATTTTATTAAACAACTAGAGTGGTAAACTTTTATGACTACCACCACCACCATTTACAATGCCTAACGCCTAAGTCCTGATAGGACAAGATCAAAGGTAGTCAGAGCTTAGGAATTTTGTATGATAAAAGATCGGAAACTATCAAATGCTTCAGGATGAATCACATGACGCTTAGGAATTTCGTAGAGTAAACATTAATGTTTTATTTTAAATTAAGCTAATACATATCTTCTATTACCTTTGCCTAATCCGTCGTTCGTACAAGAGAGAATTCGAAATTAAATTAATTTAATTAAATCAACTGATATTTACCTTCAAATCCAAAATTCGATGATAATCTTGATATAGGTTGAGGAATTCGTAATTCGAACCGTAATTACTGCGGAAAAACACGTGATTTGCACTGTCCGCCTTATATAGATTGTTGCAATATCGACTTTGACTGTGCACCTGTGCATTATTAACACTTTTATCACTGTATCAAGTATAATAATAATAACAAAATTTCTGATGCTCAAGAATTTCGTACGCTGTATTTTTATTTTATTTTTTTTTAATAACAAAACTCTAATCATCTTAAATAAAAAAAAATAAAATAATTTTTTTGTGAAAAACATGTTTTTTTTATCTTATTCTTCCCAAAAAATTGTTTAATAAACACATGCATGCTCAAAAGTTCGTCATCAAATTAACTCGACAATTATTTAGGACCCATAACAAAATAAAAAAGTGAGAGGATAAATTGATATTTATTTAACTAAATATAAACTAATAAAAAATTTGATTTTCTTTATTTAAAAGACTTGGTATAGGTATATGTTAACCTTAATTTTTTTTTAATAGGAACTTCGATTTTTTTAAACATAAAATTCGGGAATAAGTTATTTAATAAATTATAAAATTATAAAATTAAAATCTATTGCTGTCTAAAAATATTAAGAATTGCTATTTTTTCATCTTATATGATCTTATATGAAGGAATATTTTATTTTTTAAAAATTTTATCAGATCTTTTTTACAAAAATAAAAAAAAATTCACGAAAAAATTATTTGGTTCAAAATTAGGGTCTTTCTAAGTGACTTTAAACATTATGGTAAAATAAAAAATGAAAAAAATTTTGCAATTCCCTGATACAATTTATGAATGTTTCCGAAATTTTTAATATTATTTTTTTTTTATCTAGGTTCATAACAGAAATAGAAGAAAACAAGATTAAATATTTAATCGGCAAAGAAAACATCGTAAAAAAATTCCCATCATTAATATATTGTTTTAGCAAGTTTGTAACGAAAACCTCTTCATTACATCATTTTTTGAACACGTCATATCATTGGACATATAGAAGAAATAAAAAAAAGGGATCGTACGAGTATTATAATTTCACCCAAGCGTTTAAAAAAAGCAAGAATATTTGGAATCTTGCCATTTTTGATTTTAAAAACCACTTTCGCAAAATATATGAAGTACTCGAGAGACATCACATACTCACATACTACATGGCAGATAATGTTACAGTATCTCCAGAATTAATATTAAGAAAATTAGATTTTAAAGTAGAAGCTCTTATTTTATATACAATATTACGAAAAAAGAGAAAAATGTATACGAAAATTGCAAATATACCAAATAATTTAAAGACACCATATGGTCTAAAGAAAGTTCCTAGGTACTTGAATTAAAACAATATTTGTTATTCAAAAATAATATCGAAGTTTATTAAAACAGCTCTAATAAAAGTTCAAGAAATAAAATTTTCTTTTGCAATGTGACAACCAATTAAAAATTGTGTGCCACATGTTGACGAAACTAGTAAAGTTATTTCTTCGTCATTAGGTTACGTGAATTACACTTCCGGCAAAAATCTTTGTTCATGCGTACATTATATTGATGTATTAACCTTTCAATATTAAATTTTGAAATAGTTTTCGCATCAAAAGATTCAATATTATCTATTCTATCTTTATCAATTTCCTTGAACAGCTTCCAGATTTTTTCTTTATCCTTTTCGTCTATTTCATCGTCGCTATTCTTTTTGTCTATTTTGTCATCGCTATTCTTTTTGTCCATTTCTATTTCGTCATACATTTCCTTAATCTTTTTTATATTCTGCTCTCGATACTTGGCCTTCGTTTCATTAACGTCCTTAGAATCACTAGCACTATTTGTCCTTTTCAACTCCTCGATTAGAACATCTTCCATCGCATCATAAAATTTAGTAAGCGAATCCGGCCTCCTGTACTTGTGTTTTTTNTCGAAGTTTATTAAAACAGCTCTAATAAAAGTTCAAGAAATAAAATTTTCTTTTGCAATGTGACAACCAATTAAAAATTGTGTGCCACATGTTGACGAAACTAGTAAAGTTATTTCTTCGTCATTAGGTTACGTGAATTACACTTCCGGCAAAAATCTTTGTTCATGCGTACATTATATTGATGTATTAACCTTTCAATATTAAATTTTGAAATAGTTTTCGCATCAAAAGATTCAATATTATCTATTCTATCTTTATCAATTTCCTTGAACAGCTTCCAGATTTTTTCTTTATCCTTTTCGTCTATTTCATCGTCGCTATTCTTTTTGTCTATTTTGTCATCGCTATTCTTTTTGTCCATTTCTATTTCGTCATACATTTCCTTAATCTTTTTTATATTCTGCTCTCGATACTTGGCCTTCGTTTCATTAACGTCCTTAGAATCACTAGCACTATTTGTCCTTTTCAACTCCTCGATTAGAACATCTTCCATCGCATCATAAAATTTAGTAAGCGAATCCGGCCTCCTGTACTTGTGTTTTTTTATATCATTTATATTTTTAAATTTCTTCGCATTTTCCCAGTAACCCTTTTTATAAAGCAGATCGAAAGTTAACATGCCTCTATTATCCCTGTATAATGGAATAATTCTATCCCCACGCATTAATGGAAAGATGGTGGTAGCCCGTTTAATAGAGTAAACTGGTATTAAAGGGAGTACATTTTGTCTTAATGATTTAGAAAAAGATTTAGGAATCATTTTAATTTGGTCTAAGAACTTCTTCTCTAACTCTAACTTCTTTTCTTCTTCTAAACACTTCTTTGAAAGCAGACCTCCAGTACATAAAATTTTTCTAATCATCCACCGAAGACTTTCATTAGATATATTATTATCGACTGAAAAAATTCCTCCTCCGACCTCTAAATGGTCCCCCGGAAACCAAATCTCTTCGAGCTTAACACACTCGCATTTTTCACTATTTTTACATTCTTCATTCTTTTTACATTCTTCACATTTTTCGTATTCTTCATTCTTTCTAGATATCGGTTCAAAGAAAACTGATTTTTCATGAATGCCTATAACTTGGTATGCATTTTTAACAATCTTGGATACATTGTTATCATGGAGTTTCAGATATTCAAATCCTTTTCCAATTGTAATTGATGGTAAACCAGTGGCGCCAACAGTATCCCATAGTCCAAGAAACTTAATTTTAGTAGAGCCTGAATGACTAAATGAACTTCGGAATAATTCAGATTCCTGTTCCTTTGGATTGTGATTCGGATCTCTACTACGATAAAGTTCATAAGCACGATTAATAAGTTCTTTGCTATCATATCTCAATATTCCACAATTTCGTATCAGTCCAGCGACACATCTTACTGTGTAAGCACCACGGCTAAAACCAAAGAGCCATATATCTTTTTTTTTATTTTTATTTTCGTTATCATTATACCGTCTGACTATATGCCTGTAGGCACATTTGATTTTTTCATCAATATCATAAGCTATTGCTGTATCTAATAATTCGAAAATTCCACCCACTCCCGATTCATAATAATGATCTTTATGGAGAAAAGCGTCATGAGTAATTTCACGAGTTTTACGATGTTTCCGATTTAGATTATTGAGTTTTTCAAACCATGAAAAATCTAGTCCGCGAGTTCTATTAGCTTCACAATACGACGACAATAAGAGCATATGCAATTTATAAACGTTGGTTTCAACGATCGGCCCATTCAAAGTACCATCACACAATACAACAATATTAATGGTTTCTTCACTATTTTTTTCCATTGAAGAGGTCAGTCAAAAAAGAATTTATTTTTGTAAAAATTACTGAATGTGAAAAATTATACTTACGTTATATATATATATATATATGTCAATTTTGCGGTTCCGATTTTTTGCACCCGTAATTTCTTTTTGAATATTTTTGAATAGTAAGTATCTACGGTGATCTGAAACATGTGTATTAAAGCGTAATATAAAAATAAGCCATATTTGTGATATAATTTGACTATAAATTACTACAAAATCAGTCTTATTTATTCTAAAAATTAATAAAAGAGCTCTATTATTTATTCCAAAAAAAGAAGTGTTTGTAAATTACCATATATGCTCTGCAAAATCGGGCTGTTTTCGCAACATCATTTTACAAAAAAAAAGACATAATTAGTTAGCGCATTCATAACAGAAATGGATTAAAATATGTAATCGACAAAGAAAACATCATAAAAAAAATTCTCTAACCATTTTCATCATTAAAAATTATTCAATTTTTATTAATATTGCTTTTCCATCATACAATATATTGTTACCAACAGTTTTAGTAAGTTTGTAACGAAAACCTTAATTAATACCTTAATTACATCATTTTTTTGAACACTTGTCATGTCATTGGACATACAGAAAGACATGACATGAAAGAAATAAAGAAAGGGATCGTATGAGTAATATAATTCCATCTGAGCGTTTAAAAAAAAGGCAAGAACATTTGGATTCTTGTCAATATTGATTTTAAAACCAAAAGCTTTTCTTTTTAACAACATATACGTATGATGAAACTCGTGAGACATCACATGCTACATTGCGGATAATATTATAATCAAGGTAATTTTGTATCTCTCCTAGGTACTTGAATTATAAGGGTCAAAAATAATCTCGAAGTTGATTAAAACAACTCTAATAAAAGTTCAAAAAAAAAAGAGTGCTTATCCCACTACTGTGTATTTGTATTATTGTATAGATTTTTTATAAAATTTTTTTTTTTTTACTTTTTTTTTAATTTTTTTAATTAATACTTTTTCTTTTCTTTTTTTTCTTTTATTTATTATTTATTTTTTATAAATATTTACCTATTTCTGTGATACTAATCCGCATGTTATATTTTTGTTTATCATTTTGGTAACCATTGCATCGCATCGGAGTAGTTAATAAGATTATTTTTTTTTTAAATTTTCGGATTAAATTATCCTTTCGTGAAAATTTCTTTCTCATAGACAAAAAAAATGGCAAATAAAATTTCCACAGAAATATTAATTATGATTTTAAATAATGTAAAGTCATCTCGTTCAACACAAGATTTATATTCATCATTATTCGTTAATCGAATCTGGTGTAAAGCTACTATACCTATACTTTGGGAATTAACTTTGGGTGAAGAATGTTGTATGGATGACGATAAGAAGAAGAAAAAGAAATCATTATGTATTCGAACTTATATATCATGTATGGATACTCAAGCTAGAACTTTTCTTACTCAAAATGGAATTGATTTATCATCATCACCACCTCAAACTATTTTTGATTATCCATCATTCACTCATAAATTTATAATCAATAATTTAGTTTATTTTATTTCCATATATTCACAACAAATTATTGGTCTAGATCAAGATAATAACAATAATGATGATGATTATTATGATGATTATGATTATTATGATGATTATGATTATTATAATGATTATTATGATTTTTTCAAATCGAAAATATTATTTCGTGAGATATGTAAATTAATAATAAATCGTTGCACATTTTTGAATAATTTTAAAGTGGGAGTTTTCGAAAATTTTTCTAAAAATTTTCGTAATTATAGTGATTTAATTGGTTCAATTCTCGATTTACCTGGTGCCTTAAAAGTATTTAAGAAATTAGAAGGTTTTACTTTGACAATTAGAAATGATGAAAATTATGAACTTATTTGTCCATTATATGAATCATTAATATTAACTTGTGATAATATTTTAAATATGGATTTGAAATTTAGTTTAAATTCATATTATCTTAAATCATTTTTAGCAAAATTTATTAGTGTTCAAAAACATTTAAAAAATTTATCAATTACTGGTAGTCGTCACACCGATTGTAGTTCATTATTATGGGCCATCATTAGTCAAAACGAAACATTAAAAAGTCTTCGTTTAACATCAGTATTATTTAATAATTCTGAGGGGAAATCATCACCAATTGAACAATTTACTTCACTTCAAAAACTTTATATTGAAGATTGTCGTGGATTATCGAATTGTTTATTCTTTGCTTCATCATTTACTCAATTAAGTAGTTTGCATTGTTGTGATTGGTATCTTCATGAATTTGTTATAAAAATTCTTGAAACGGCTAATACAAATTTAAGAAATATTTGTTTAGAATTTTATTCCGAAATTAAATTTGATATATTTTCAGCAATTTTAAATTATTGCACAAAGATTACGAAATTAACTTTATGCCATTTAAGTCCTGAACAAGTAATAGCAATATTCAATAATAATTTTAAGGAATTAAGATTTTTTTCATTTAGTTGTATAAGAGAAAAATTTGATGCTGATGAATTATTATGTGAAATGGCCGAGAATATACCAGAATCACTTGAAACTATTAAAATTATAATTTATAAAAATCAATGGATATCCAGTGCTGATAGTTTAAGAAACTTTTTTGAAGGATGGCGTTGTAAAGGAGGGGGAAACAAAAAGATTATTGTAAAACGAACAAAACAAGCGCGACGATTTACATTAAGTGAGGAACATTTAAATGTTTTTGAAGAATATGGAGTTCAATTTAATATGGAATAATATTCCAAATAATATTTCAAATAATATTTTATTTATTCCATACCCTAATAATATTTTTATTTTTTTAATACCCGTCCTCGCATATCCCTTTTCACCTTTTTTTGGTTAATTGCGTTACTATTCGGACCTTGCATTTTATCTTTAATATTTGATCTTTAAGACCAATCTCTTGATGAGGAAGTACCTCAAGTTCTCACTCGAGATGGGGAAGAAGAGGAAAAGATTCCTCCACAAAAAAAAAGATAGAATATGATTTTTATCAGTCAACATTGTTCTTATCATTTTTGTTTTATTCATTATTTTTACAATCACCTATTATTCTCTGATAAGCCCTTCTCGTATTCAATTTTTCACAAACTTTTTTGGAAACCCCGGGTTATTTAATTATTTATCATTATTCCAAGAATTATCAAGTCTCTTTATAATCACATCATCAGGATCAATAAAAAAAAGTGATTATAAGCAATGGGCAATGGTTACAGCATGTGACTAATGTGATTATATAAAATTTTTTTTACATAGCATTAATAGGTATTGGTTCTTGTAAAAAGTATGATTATAAAAAATTTTTAATATATGTGATTATAGAGAGACTTGACTGTATATGTTTATTACATTGTCTCAAATTATCTAATTATTATAAAAAATCTCTATTATATAAATAATTTTTTAATTTTTTTAAAATATAAAAATATAATAAAATGATACTACCGGAAAAAATAAACTGCTCAAAAAAATTAGAAAAAATTAAGTGTATATTAATTCTCAAAATTTTTCTCATGAAATATTATAAATTAAATTTTATGAATGTGCTATTATATATATTATTATTTAATAAATTGAATTTGTATTATTTTATTTATTTCTATTAAATTTAAAAAAAATAATGATGTTCAATACTTTCAAGGTCATCTAACGAAGGTTGGAAGTGATAGCACCAAAGATCGTTACAAAATAATAGCTAAATCGATTGAACATTCAATCTGAAAATCCTTTTTTATTTTATTCTTTATTTTGTTTTCAATAAAAATTAATAATAAAAAAAATGGACATTACTAAATCACACCACTACACTAGTATAAAATTACACTCTTTTATTTTTATTTTTTGAGAGAAAAAACCACAACGGATGGAAAATATTAATGATTTCTAAGCTGTAATATCAATGGCTACTGCTTTAAAAATTATCACAAATTTCCTTGTGGTTATCCTAATGACGTATACGCCAGCTATTATAATCATTACGAAGCCTTTGCCAACTCCATACACACTTACTGCTGGTTTAAATGTGGTTCAGGTGCTCCTTGTAAAAAACAAACTCAAAAAAATATACTACTAAACCAGTTTAAATATCAATAAATAATTATTTGTTATTAATCTATCCCTTAAACGGTAAATCATGTGAATTGCGGCAAATTTGTCCGCATTTATTAGTAACTTGTGACGTCACTACCGTTTAAGGGATAAAATTTTAAACATTAGTTATGAAATAATAAAATCGAGAGAAGACGAGTCATGTATTTTTATCCATATAGCCATCACTTTTCTAGATAAACTGGAGCTACAAAATGTTTTTGAATAATTTAAATTTCAGTTACAGTATTAAATGAATGAATCTTATTGCCTTGTAATACCAGAAAAATTTTGTAAAGATATCTCAATCACGTTATTTATTTCATGCTTAAACTGTACTGTTATGCATCTTCATCTTAATTTGTGAAAAATCTATCTCGGTGACTTCGATGTCAGTTAGTCTTTTTTATTAGAATATCTATCAGTTATCATTATATAAGTTATTAATGTTAATGGAAGCATAAATCGGATAAAAAAGGGTTATTTCCCATCTCATAAACAAGAACAAATTTATTTCAGATAAATGATAATTTATTTTTTAGAAAATGATTTCAGATCAAATCACCTATTCTTACTGAGTATAAACGCTCTATTCTAGGCATTTTTGTAATTACCTGGTAAAGAAGCTTAAGTAATTTTGATGAATTAGATAATTTTAAATTTTATTTTAATATTATTTATCAAACAAAAAAATCTTTTTATAAGAAATCCAATAAGAATATATTTGATTTCAATAATAAAGAATTTCATCATTACATTAGGAATAACAACATAAAAAATCAAAAATAACTAAAATAACTAAAATAAATAAATGATAAACAACAATGATCGTTTGTTGATTCGTAAAGTTAATTCTAGATAAAAGTCGCTCAAGTATTAAGGTTCAATTGGATGAAATAATAAATTAATTAGGTATAATTATTAAATTAAATACAATGAATTGAATATGTGTTATTCTTTTCACTTAATCTTTATTGTCTTGTTTGGATCACAAACCCATTCCGAATCTATTTATCAGTCATAAATGTGATGTGTGTTAAAAAAGCCTAATTACTCTAAGTGAGAATTTTTTAATTTGCCCAATTAGAATTGAGAATTATAATTACTTGAACAAAATTACATTTTATTGATGTTTCCGCGCACGAAACAATAAACACCCACATTTTCAACTATTCAGAAAATAGGTGTATAAATTTAATGTTCATTTTTATGAACTGTACATTCTATGAAAATATAATGTACAAATTCTGAAAAAAATTGTTATTTTGGCGTTTTTAGTATGTAAGGGTAGAAGTATTTTTTTAATAATATAATATGAAAACCAGAAATAATTACTTAAATAAAATTATATTTTATTAATTTTTTCACGCACAAAACGACATTTTCAAATAATCATAGAATAGGTGCATATAGATTCAATGTTCTTTTTTATGTACTGTACATTCTACATACCAAAAATGCCATCGATATGCATTCAAAATTTGTCCATTATATTTTCATAAAAGAGAAGTATTTTTTTAAATAATATAATAATAACAATAGGGTCTATAGTTTAAAATGATATGCATCATTGATCCAGTGGTGCTTGTATAAAAAAACAATATATACTTGTTTTACGGTCCAGACAGTCAACATTAACCTTTTCTGGAGAAGAGCAACACCCAAAAATCAAGCAAAAATTTCCTTTTTTCTCCAAAAGGAAAAAGGAAAATAGCATATTTATGTTACTAGTGATCAAGGGAATAATCATTGTATATGCGGATCTTTATTCAATATATTATACTGCATAATAATAAATGATTACTGTTTTTTATGGAAAATGTTGTTAACCTCACGAAAAAATTTACTTACGAAGAAATTCAACATACTCAATGGAAGGCATCATGGTATGATCATTGTAACAATTGTTAACAAAATTCAATTATATATAGATTAGATAAGAAATAATAATTTTATCATTGTTGTTATTAGTATTAATCATTATTTTTGTTATTGGGATTATTCTTCTTATATCTTCAATACGTGTCAACAAAGATGAATTGCTCCGGGTTTTTTTTCTTGTAATTTTTTGATCTAATATTACAATGAGATTTGTTTAATTTAACTAATAATTAATTTTAACTATTAATTCACTTATTAATTAATAATCAATTTACAACCTTAATATTTCATATTTTCAATTGTGTTATAAATTAATAATGACTGTTATAAATTAGAATATTTTGACATTTCTTCAATATTATCTTTTGGAAAAGAAACTTTTCTAAAAAATAATATGAATAATTTATTTTTTACCTCTTAACCTTGCTTCTTGCTAGAAAAAATGCATTCTAAATATCATTTCCTCTTAGAAACTTAAATAATAGAAAATGAAAAGCATAAATTAATAAAATTATAAATTAAGAAGAATATAAATGTTTTAATATTTATCACGTTGTTCTAATACAAAATGATCTATATTTGAACTTATTTGCTCACACTTTTTTACTTTGATCCATGTTTTCTAATTCTTAAAGAATTTCTCTCAGAGATCACTAAATCGACTAAATTAACTAAATCTGTAAATATAAATAATTTTCTATTTTATTAACAAATAAATAAATCATGAGATAAAACATAAATTCAAATTATTTTATCAACCAATCTTCCTAAATTCTGACACAGATAGAATGTAACCTTATGAATTTACATGTGATTTCAAGTGTCAAAATTATGTATGTAATATGTTGTTTAAAAATGGTTTAATTCAATAAATAAATTGATGATTCAAATACCTAATTTTATAAATTTCACCAATTTAACTTTCAGCAAGCACTATAAATTTGCTTTGTTTTGTTTAATAAAAGAACAATCTATTTATCAATAATTGCATGTCATCTTCGTAGAGATTATTATGAAATATGATTATAAATGATAATAATGAATACATGATGTAATTTTATTTTTCAATTATAAAAATTCATTAATTTTTGTTCTAAAAAAATATTTGTATATTTATTAAATTTTAATTTTTATCAATAGCAATAAATATATCATTGTTTTTTACAGAAAATAATATATGTAAGTTTATACATACTTAAGGTATAATAAAATGTATTTGATTTTCAATTAATTTCCTTGTTCATTTATGCAACAATTATAAAAGTTAAAAAAGAAAAGTTAAATCATATGGTTTTTTGGTTTCCCTTTACAATATTTATAAACTGCATAAACACAAATAATAAATAATTTCAAATATTTAGATTTTTTGAAATATCAAAACAATAATGCTTTATTTTAATGATTACATACTGGTCTGCTTTAATTTAAATAAAAGTTATTCCAGTGATTAAATAAAATAATAAAAATATAATAAATGAATAAGTAATTCTATATTAAATATAATAAAATAAAATATAATATAATTAAAACTGAAAGATATATTTAATTCTAAATCAATTATTCAATTAATTCCCAGTGAATAAATTTCATTCCATTTCTTGAGTTTCATCATCTTCAACTATACAAATTTAAATATAGTTAATAAATTAAATATATCAGAAAAAATAATTAAAGAAATAAATTTACCAATTATATTATCAGGAATTGAAAAAAATTGCTGTTTTGAATCTAAATAAATAATAATTAAAATAAAATTCCTTTTTCTAAAAAAGGTAAATAAAATATACTTACCAAGTGTATCATATTCAAGAATTGTAAGTTTAGGTATAAGTCTACTTGTATATACTGCTTCAGGATGCATTACATTTGGATCATATTGAATAAAACTCTTGTTTGATTTATTTGCTGCTTTAACTTGTCTTCTTATTTCACCACCATAATAATATCTATTAAATTGAAATTCCAATTCTTTAGCAGTTGGACGATTGGGAGGTTCAAAATTCCAGCATTTTTCCATTATTTCTTTGAAAAATCGAGGAATTTCATACTTGATCTCAGGTTTACAACCTTTGCAAATATCCATTACAAGATTTGTATTATGTGGAACATTATAATATGGCGGATAACTAGTTAGAATTTCTAACATGATCATACCAAAAGAATAAATGTCAGATGCTTGAGTGTATTCTCCTCTACTCAATGTTTCAGGTGCCATGTATGGAATCACACCATAAATTTTTTCTGGATCATTTTCAGTAAATGGTTTGCACAGTCCAAAATCAGTAATATAACTTAAAGCTAAAGCTAGATTAACTATGTTACCAGGATGAAAATCTTTATGCATCAAGCCCATTTCATGGATATTTTTAAGCCCCATTGCAATATTTGATAAAATATAAGATTTCTTCTGCCAAGATAATTTTTCAAACTTGTTATTCAACACTTTTCGAAGACTACCATGTTTTGCATAATTCATAACCATCATATATTCTGTTGGATTTTTAGTGATGCCATATATTGCAATTGATCTTTTACCTCGAAACTTAAGTTGATTTTCAATCTAAAATATTTAATAGTATAAAATTATTATATATTTAAAATAATGAAATTAAATAAAATGAAATATTTACCTCTTGCAAAAAATTATTTTTATTTGTGAGATTACCAAGACTTTTCAAGCAAACATCTTGTTTACCATTCCTACGCCAATCAACTTCATCAGAGACTCTAATAAATCCATCAAGCCAATTCGCTTTATATACTGTGCCAAAACCCCCTTTGGCAAGATATTCTACATTCTTAAATCTGCCAAATGGAATCCATTCAATAATTTCTTTATATTTATTTGCATTAAGTTGTATTTGTTGAATAAATTTATCAATTTCTCTATCTCCACTTGTCCATTTATCAAATTCATTTTGAAATTGTTTGGCATTACATGGATGACACCAATCTGTTCCAGTATTTTTTTGATGACATTTACTACATTTTCCAGGATTACTAAAAATATTATTGATATTTGATTAGAGAATTGTTATAATATTAAAACATTGATTTCAATAATTATAAAATTAAATACTCACCCGCTGTAATATAATTTATATTTAGTTTATTATTGTTTTGAGAATTGAATTGTTATATAATATTAAAACGATAATTATAAAATTAAATACTCACTCGCTGTATATTAATTAGTTTATTATTGATTAGAGAATTGAATTGTTATATAATATTAAAACGATAATTATAAAATTAAATACTCACTCGCTGTAATATAATTTATATTGATTAGTTTATTATTTATTAGAGAATTGAATTGTTAAATAATATTAAAACGATAATTATAAAATTAAATACTCACGAACTGTAATATAATTTATATTGATTAGTTTATCATTGATTAGAGAATTGTTATATAATATTAAAACGTTAATTATAAAATTAAATACTCACGAACTGTAATATAATTTATATTGATTAGTTTATCATTGATTAGAGAATTGTTATATAATATTAAAACGATAATTATAAAATTAAATACTCACACGCTGTAATATAATTTATATTAATTAGTTTATTATTGATTAGAGAATTGAATTGTTATATAATATTAAAACGATAATTATAAAATTAAATACTCACCCGCTGTAATATAATTTATATTTAGTTTATTATTTATTAGAGAATTGAATTGTTATATAATATTAAAACGATAATTATAAAATTAAATACTCACTCGCTGTAATATAATTTATATTGATTAGTTTATTATTTATTAGAGAATTGAATTGTTATATAATAATAAAACGATAATTATAAAATTAAATACTCACTAGCTGTAATATAATTTATATTAATTAGTTTATTATTGATTAGAGAATTGAATTGTTATACAATATTAAAACGATAATTATAAAATTAAATACTCGCTTGCTGTAATATAATTTATATTGATTAGTTTATTATTGATTACAGAATTGAATTGTTATATAATATTAAAACGATAATTAAAAAATTAAATACTCACACGCTGTAATATAATTTATATTAATTAGTGTATTATTGATTAGAGAATTGAATTGTTATATAATATTAAAACGATAATTAAAAAATTAAATACTCACACGCTGTAATATAATTTATATTAATTAGTGTATTATTGATTAGAGAATTGAATTGTTATATAATATTAAAACGATAATTAAAAAATTAAATACTCACACGCTGTAATATAATTTATATTAATTAGTGTATTATTGATTAGAGAATTGAATTGTTATATAATATTAAAACGATAATTAAAAAATTAAATACTCACACGCTGTAATATAATTTATATTAATTAGTGTATTATTGATTAGAGAATTGAATTGTTATATAATATTAAAACGATAATTAAAAAATTAAATACTCACACGCTGTAATATAATTTATATTAATTAGTGTATTATTGATTAGAGAATTGAATTGTTATATAATATTAAAACGATAATTAAAAAATTAAATACTCACACGCTGTAATATAATTTATATTAATTAGTGTATTATTGATTAGAGAATTGAATTGTTATATAATATTAAAACGATAATTAAAAAATTAAATACTCACACGCTGTAATATAATTTATATTAATTAGTGTATTATTGATTAGAGAATTGAATTGTTATATAATATTAAAACGATAATTATAAAATTAAATACTCACTAGCTGTAATATAATTTATATTAATTAGTTTATTATTGATTAGAGAATTGAATTGTTATATAATATTAAAACGATAATTATAAAATTAAATACTCACGAACTGTAATATAATTTATATTGATTAGTTTATTATTGATTAGAGAATTGAATTGTTATATAATATTAAAACGATAATTATAAAATTAAATACTCACTAGCTGTAATATAATTTATATT
>PQFF01000204.1:16711-40786 GCA_003547095.1 Diversispora epigaea
GCTGTAATATAATTTATATTAATTAGTTTATTATTGATTAGAGAATTGAATTGTTATATAATATTAAAACGATAATTATAAAATTAAATACTCACTCGCTGTAATATAATTTATATTGATTAGGTTATTATTTATTAGAGAATTGAATTGTTATAATATTAAAACGATAATTATAAAATTAAATACTCTCTAGCTGTAATATAATTTATATTGATTAGTTTATTATTGATTAGAGAATCGAATTGTTATAAATATTAAAACATTGATTTCAATAATTATAAATATTAAAACTTTGATTTCAATAATTATAAAATTAAATACTCACTCGCTGTAATATTATTTATATTAATTAGTTTATTATTGATCAGAGAATTGAATTGTTATATAATATTAGAACGATAATTATAAAATTAAATACTCACGAACTGTAATATAATTTATATTAATTAGTTTATTATTGATCAGAGAATTGAATTGTTATATAATATTAGAACGATAATTATAAAATTAAATACTCACGAACTGTAATATAATTTATATTAATTAGTTTATTATTGATCAGAGAATTGAATTGTTATATAATATTAGAACGATAATTATAAAATTAAATACTCACGAACTGTAATATAATTTATATTAATTAGTTTATTATTGATCAGAGAATTGAATTGTTATATAATATTAGAACGATAATTATAAAATTAAATACTCACGAACTGTAATATAATTTATATTAATTAGTTTATTATTGATCAGAGAATTGAATTGTTATATAATATTAGAACGATAATTATAAAATTAAATACTCACGAACTGTAATATAATTTATATTAATTAGTTTATTATTGATCAGAGAATTGAATTGTTATATAATATTAGAACGATAATTATAAAATTAAATACTCACGAACTGTAATATAATTTATATTAATTAGTTTATTATTGATCAGAGAATTGAATTGTTATATAATATTAGAACGATAATTATAAAATTAAATACTCACGAACTGTAATATAATTTATATTAATTAGTTTATTATTGATCAGAGAATTGAATTGTTATATAATATTAAAACGATAATTATAAAATTAAATACTCACTCGCTGTAATATAATTTATATTGATTAGTTTATTATTGATTAGAGAATTGAATTGTTATAAATATTAAAACATTGATTTCAATAATTATAAATATTAAAACATTGATTTCAATAATTATAAAATTAAATACTCACGAGCTATATTGATTAGAAATATTAATATATGCAATTTATTAGCAATAATGATTTTAAAAATAACGTTTAATGTAACAATATGCCTACTATTCCGATTCTTCCGATTCCAATTCTTCTAGTTCTCCTATTTCTTCCATTTCTTCCGTTTTTCTTGTTTCTTTCATTTCTCCGAATTCTTTAATTTCTTTATCTTTTTCCATTCCTTCTCTTGAATTTCTTTAAAATCGAAAAAAAATGCATTATCGGATTAAATAAATTCCATTTTGTACACATTTTGTACAACAATAATGATTACAGAGATAGAATGTACACTCAACTATTTTAGATATTTAAAAGAAATTTCCATAGCACAAATAATCCAAATACTCTCTTTGAAGTTAACGAACAACTGAGATTTTTGAATTCAAAATGACCAACGCAAAAAAAAATCTAAATGTCTCTCTTTGAAGTCAACGAACCAACCTTCAAGATACAATCCATAATGCAATACCAAGTATTAGTTAACGTGCTTTAAAAATATTTCTTTATACATATATAATATTATTATTAATGAATAATTTATTGTATTTAAAAAGAAAAAAAAACAAAGGAAACAAACAAATCCCTCAATGATACTATGACAGCATTTGTGAATTGATCAAAAAAGAGCTCGTTAAAAAAATTTAAAATTTATTTATAAGTTGAAATTATCAAATATCAGTATCATTAATCTTTTAGCATTATTAATTTTTAGCATTTTAATAAATATTGAATCGCTTTCATCAATATAAAATTATTTTTATCATCGAAGAATAATAACTATTGTTGTTGCTGTTATTATTAGAATTAATATTGTTCTTCTATCTTCGTTACAATATGTGTATTCAGTTAAAATGAGCTTTTAAACTTCAATAAAATATTTTAATGTTAAAACCTTCAAAACTCATGCTAGACATATTATTTTATAAAAATGAAAATATCTATTAGATGATATTGTAAATTTCAATTATTATTATTGTTATGATAAAATTCATTAAAATAGAAAATAGAAAAAATCCCTACGCCTACATGATATCTGAGATTTCAACGAAGATATACTTCTTTTGATGTTATTCTTTCTATAAATTTTCGTTAAAAAATAAATTAATTAAATGAAAAAAGTATAAACTAAACGACAAATTGGGTCGAACATTTAACACTTTACCATCTATCTTTCTCGTGATTCTCATTATTCTCATGAGAATGTTTTTAAATTGAAAATTTTTAGAAGTTGGTTTATCCACTTTCCTTTAATTCTATTAATTTACTCATTATAATTTTTCTATAAAAAATTTATTGCACCAGTATAAATAATTAATTTAATTACTTTTTCACTTTTTGATGATAGATCCACATATTTTTTAATTAGTCAACATCTCCCGATTCGACAAAGCTAATTAAAAAATAAATAAATAAATAATCTTGATATTTTCAATATATTTTTTTTATTTGTTTCATGCTGTGGTGACACGGAAACGACCGTGACCACCGAAGGTGGCGAACAGAGGTGGTAGTTGCACCAAGGCAGAATATGTGCCATCACCTGGGTGAAATACAAAGGTGATTATTTATTCACCCTCATACAACACCTCCAAGTAACAATATATGGGTGGCAACCCAGGGTAAAGGTAAACAAAAGAAAAAGTATAAAGAAATCATAGTCGGGCAGTAGTAAAGGAGATTCCTTTTGGACGAAAAAATTCACTTTAATTAATTTTAATTTCGAATATTTTCTTCCTTCATTAATATTGGTGATAATAAATAATTTTGAATTTTCCTTCTTTTAATAACTTTAATGACAAATAGTTTCAAATAATTTCTTCATATTAACTAATATACATGTTGTCCAAATTCCAAATCATTTGGAATTTGGGATGCCAAAATCCCAAATTACTAGTATTTGGAATTTGGAATTTGGGATTTCAGCAAAAAATACTAATTGTAATTTGAGATTTGGGATTTGGGATTTCAGCATTTGGGATTTTGGCATTTGGATTTTGAATTTGGACAGCAGGTATATTAACTAATACTGTAAATAAATAATTTCTAATAAATAATTTCATGCAGCAATAGGGATAAGACACGCCAAAAGCAGTAATATATCTCTATTGTTGTATTTCTGTAATAACTTTAATAATTAATTTAGTGCAGGAGGAGGCAAAGTGATAAGATACGCCAAAGCAGTAATATATTGCTATTGTTATACTCCTACACGAAATTCTAATAAACTTTAATAAACTATTTCGTATTTCTTGGCAAAGTTACATTAAAAAGTCTATTTCAGTTTGGTAGTGTGTAAGCGGTAATAAAGATACTTTTACTCCACTTATTCATCGTACCTTCAGATATTACACGTAATTGCATTGTTTGAGAGTGTTAGTAAGCAGGTTTAGATCGACTGATTGTTTGATCTTACTGTGTTTCGTGATATCGTGCACCAGAGAAAATATGTTAGTGATACATTGAATTATCATGTGATCATCTTGAGTTTATTGACCATATTGTTCTGCGCAGACCACGACAATACCAACGCGATCTATAAAAATAAATGAAAAAATTATTCAAAAGATCAAGATTAATCATTTTTTTTTAATAAAGTCGACATCTTCTGATTAAACAAAAATAATTAAAAAAAATAAATAAATAATCTTGATCTTTTCAATTCATTATTTTTTTAACTTTTAATTAAAAATGAAAGATGAATAAATGATGAAATTCTAAAATTAAAAGAATATTTATATGTAGAATCAAGTCAAGTTGTGATTTTACTGGTTTATTATTTCAGATCTAATAATTGCTTTCAATTTGTTATCGTTGGCCACATCCTGAATCTTTTGAGAATTTGAATTTTAATATATCTTTTTCAAATTCATAATTTGTTATCTCAAATAATCAGTCATATCAATCTTTTTTGATGACAAGATTCTTCAAATATATTTCCAAAATTTTTTAGAATTAAAAGTATCTAATAATTCGAATCCTTACAGCCAAACCTAAACGATATTTTGCTTTATAAATGAGATTTTGTAAATTAATATCATTACCCATGCTTTTTCTTTCTTTAAGCTAAGAAAGACAACACTCTTTGAATCCATCAAAGTAAGTTCAGGAAATCCGACATTTAGACCGACCAAAGAACGATTACACCATCACCATCTTTGGAGATTAGATTAAAGCTTGAGTGTAATTATTCCAAGCGGATGCTTATTGATATCATTCTTTGCTTCTTGATGATAATCAATATTCATTTATTATTTATTATAATGAATTATTGTTAAAAAAATGTGTGGATGTAAAAATGTCTAGACAAGATATTATAATTTCAATTTTATCTTTATTCTACGTTGAGATTTCGAAAAAATTTATATTTGATAATAACATTTAATATCTATTTGATAAATTTGTTGCAATCAAATTAAAAGATAATCTTGTCTATCTTGTCTAAAGAAGATTAATTAATCTTTAACAATGTACTTCGCCATATCACTAATGGGATAGATTTTTAAAATACAATAAAATATATATTAAAATGTTTCGAAATATATTTATTGCTATATAATTTATTGATTATACACGTCATTATTACTTTTTTATTATTTAAGTACGATTTTGTATACTATAATTCATTACCATATGATATTTTCATTACATTATTTATATATTATTTATATTTAATTATTAAAGATACATTCCCTTAAATTGTAGTGACGTCACAAGATACTAATAAATGCATGCAAATTTGCCATTTAGAGGATAGTCATGTAAACCTGTGAAACCTGATAAAAAAATTGTAAAATATTACATTATGTGTTATTGTGTTATCAATGTTTCACAACTGATTCCGCCCTCTATTTTTATTTATAAAAGGTTGATTTTCTCAACTCAGAAATCAAGCAAAAAAAAATGGATTTTTTTACAATCATGTTCGTGCTTTTGATCGCAATTTTCTTTTATAAATTTTTTATCAAACCTGAAGATGTCTCCACCGCTCAAATTGAAGAAAACAGTTCTGAAGGCGAGGGCGAAGGTGAATATGAAGGTGAAGATGAAGACGAAGATGAAGGCGAAGATGAGGGTGAAAGTGAAAATGAAGATGATGAAGAAGGTGAAGAAGGTGAAGAAGAAGATGAAGTCCTTTATTTTCGCGCCGTTGTGGTTCGAAAATATGTCCGTGTTAATTATATCAGGTATGTAATGCCTTCTTTTTTTTAAAAAAAAAAAAAATTGGCAAACTATAATATTTTATTAACTTTCTAATTATTTATATTTAGACGTTCTACATAAATAATGTCCTCTTGGTCCTATGTGTGGTGGGTGGTGGGCTTTTACATTTTATAATTTTGCTGTTATATCTTATTCTTTTTTCATAACTTTGCTATATTTGCTATTATATTATATTAATAAACTTATTATATTTTGTCTTTATAATTCGCTGCGTCTTTGTGTTCTGTTGTTTCGCTGTGTTTGTTCTATTTTGAAATCTATTTAATGATCATCAAGAAACTTTATTAACAATACAATATTAAAAACATATGATTTAATGAGATCATTGAATAGAAATGATAATGAATTGTACTAACCAACTATTGAAGCGGATATTTTAATTAAAAGGTAATTATATTTAGATTCCTAAAATTTGAGTTATAATTAATGCAAATAGTATTCTATTATGATGATGATGATATTACTAATTAAAGTATTATTTTCATTTAAAGGATCTTGATCATCTTACAAACGAAATGTTCTTTTGTAAATTGATATCATTATCCATGCTCTTTCCTTTCTCTAAAATCAGAAGACTCTCTTTGAATCCATCAAAGTAAGTTCAGAAATCTAACATTAAGACTGACCAAAACACGATTACACCATCTCCTGGAGATTTGATCAAAGCTTGAGAATAATAATTCCAAGCAAATACATAATCACGCTTACCAATAGATCCTTTTGATGATAATTTATTATTTCTTATAATGATGTGTTATAATAATTTGTACAATGTGGTGTGAAAATGAACGAAAGATTGAAATCTGGGTTCTTTTTATTGAATATCAAAATTCTGACCTTATTTATTTCTACCATTTTTACACTATGTTATGCTGGGAAGCTTTCGTCATGTTTCTAACAATTATCCCATTCCCATATATGAATGTTACCCGAGGACAAGAAAAACTCAATTTGATCATATTCATAGTAGCAAGTCAATCTCTTGGTTCCATTATATGATTTTAAGTGTATAATGAAAAATATTTAATTTGTAACAATCATTGCAACAATTGGATGCTTACGAAATAATAATTTGAAAAGAAATCTTACTACAAAAAGATCGAAGAACTCTTGATCTTGACACTACAAGACATTTAATATACTATGAAATTCATTAATTTTAATTATAACACATATGTAAATATTTTAATAAAAATAATAATTGTTAAAATTAAATTATTGAACACCTTATTGTAAATTTTGTAAATTGTATTTTCTGTCATTATTTATAATGATATTCCAGACAAGGGATTATAATTTCTATTTTGCCTTTATTCTACTTTTATTACTTTTATTCTACATTGTGATAATTAATATAAAATAAAATGTTTTAAATTATGTTTATCGCTATATGATTTATTTAATAAATTTTGAATGCTTAAAATAAGTTTTACATTTTTAATTGTACAGAAATTCTTTCTTTATTTAACTATAGAAGAAAATATATATAATTTAATAACTGAATAATTAGAAAAATATTAGAATTCTGTGCTGTGCTCTGAGTCTATTAATGATTATACACGTCATTATTACTCCATTATAATTACTATTACTATATATTATAATTCATTACGCACAATATATTTCTATTAATATTATTTATAATTACGTATTCGCTATTGTCATGTAAATCCGTGGGAAAAAATTGTAAAACTATTATATAATTGGTTCGTATCCATGTGTTATTATGTGTTATCAACGTTTCACAACTGATTGCGCCCTCTATTTTTACATATAAAAAAGATTGATTTTTCTAAACTCTGAAATTCTAAGCAAAAATGAATTTTTTTATAACTTTACTTACACTCTTCTACCTTATTTACTATCTCTTTTACATTATATTCAGTTACTCTTATATTGTTACTCCATTAGCCGCCTTTATCTTTTATAAAATTATTATCAAGGGAGAGCAAAACGCTCAAATGAAACCTGACAGCAAGCCCGTAAACGTCTCTGTTGAGGAAAGAAATTCTGATGAGGAAAGAAGTTCTTATGAGGAAATTAGTTCTGATGAGGAAAGTGGCTCTGAAGATGAAAATGTTGATGAAGAATTCATTCATTTTCGTGCTTTGTTGGTTCGAAAATACGCACGCGTTAATTATGTTAGAAGAGAATAATTTAAATGGTATGTGATGCCTTTTTTTTTTTTTTAAAAAAAAGGGGGTAAACTAATAAATATTTATTAACTTTTCTTTAATTATTTATATTTAGATAACTTGGGTGGGTGGTGGGCTTTTTAAGTTCATAATTTTCCTATTACTTGGTACCTTGTTCGTTTTCTTATTTCTTTATTATTTGCTTTATATATTTTGCTATCTTAATTTGCTATTATATTATATTAATAAACTCTTATATTTCGTCTTTATAATTTGATGTGTCTTTGTATTCTGTTGCTTCTTCGTGTGTGTTTGTTCTATTTTGAAATCTATTTAATGATCTTAAGATTTAATTTATTTTTTATTTATTCTTTTACAATTTTAATTTCAGAGTTACTATTGATAAAGATTAACTATTAATTTTCTATTACCTTCTCATTTTAAGATCTATGTATTGAGAGAGAGAGAGAGAATCAATTATCAACATACAACTGTGGATAAAAATGGTAATTATTAGATATTTCTCCACTATTTCATTGCCGTACTAATAATTATNTTTTTTTTTTTTTTAAAAAAAAGGGGGTAAACTAATAAATATTTATTAACTTTTCTTTAATTATTTATATTTAGATAACTTGGGTGGGTGGTGGGCTTTTTAAGTTCATAATTTTCCTATTACTTGGTACCTTGTTCGTTTTCTTATTTCTTTATTATTTGCTTTATATATTTTGCTATCTTAATTTGCTATTATATTATATTAATAAACTCTTATATTTCGTCTTTATAATTTGATGTGTCTTTGTATTCTGTTGCTTCTTCGTGTGTGTTTGTTCTATTTTGAAATCTATTTAATGATCTTAAGATTTAATTTATTTTTTATTTATTCTTTTACAATTTTAATTTCAGAGTTACTATTGATAAAGATTAACTATTAATTTTCTATTACCTTCTCATTTTAAGATCTATGTATTGAGAGAGAGAGAGAGAATCAATTATCAACATACAACTGTGGATAAAAATGGTAATTATTAGATATTTCTCCACTATTTCATTGCCGTACTAATAATTATTTAACTATAATTTAATTGTGATTAGGGAACAAAGATCAAAGAATAAAATCATAATAATACAATTAATGAATTTATAAAGAAAAAAGAAATCAAGATTTGAATCAAAGTTATGATTTTTTGAGTAAAGTTTATTCATTACAAATTAAACTTTTTATCATTTGCATTCAATCTTATTAATTATATCAAATCACATTTTCCTTTTAATGATGATGGTGATATAGTCTTACAGTTTAACTTTCGAGATTTATTATTTTATAATGAAAATACTGTTTCATTTATTAAACTAAAAATTCGTTATTACAATTAATAATAATTATTTATCACGAAAAAAATTGTAACTTTAAAGCCTCGTGGTTAAATTTATCAAATTTGAACGTATTGTTTGTGTTCAGCACCATTAAGTAATAATTAAGTGACAATTTTGATTTTTCTTCCCTATATTATTATTATCATTTTACTTCAATGTTTGATTTAATATAATAATATTTTTTGATGTCTTTAATTTTAAAGGTCTTACCAAAACAATCGGTTTTTCTTCTCAGATCCTTTGTTGAATAGTATATCAATCATCTCATACTAGACGTACTAGGAAAAGTTGTTCTTATCAATTGTGAGAAGGTAGGCAATTTGAATATGAAAAAGATTGTAAAAAAAAAATTTGCAAATTAACATAAATATTTCGTTCCTCGTATTTTATATATACATGTATTTGAAAATTATTTTATCATTGATCGTGTCAAAGAATTAATAAAAATACAAGATTTCGTCGAATAATATCGTTATTTTATTTATTTGATTTGTATGCCTTATTCAATCGTTTATTAAATAAATCTATAGGATTTCTAGGTAGCTCCAAAGTAATACATTTATCGATATGCAGCACAACATAAAATATTTTAATTTACGTAAAACTAAAAAAATTTATTTTCTTTATTTTTATTAAAATAGCATTTTTTTATACATATATAAATTCATTTCATTAAAAAATTAATCATTTTTTGGTTTAAACATGATATATATATATATTTATATATAAAGATTTTAAGAAATAAAAAAATAAAATTCATAGTCACAAAAACGAAAAAAAAAAATATAATCTAAATTTTATTTAATTTGTAATATTTAAAAAATATCCACCAGAATTCTTTATTCTCCATCTCATCCCCTACTTCGAAAGACTCGAACGCGAAAACATCTTAGGAGGAAATAATGGCGGACAGTGTAATCTTGGAAACTGATATTATTTTGGGACTGGAACTGCTGAAGATAAAAAGGAAGCATTAAAATGGAGATAGTTATGGAAAACAATTAATTGAAACATTCTAATATATTAATATAACAAAATATTTTGTATCACACAAATAAATATAATAATTTTTATATCTTTTATAAACATAGTTGTCAGTAAACTTCTTCTGTCGTTCCAAATATATTCTGCCAATTTTGGGTTTAACTCAAGACCCAACAACAATGGAATTTGTAATAGTTTTGCGATATATGAAAAATGGAAATTTAAGAAGTTTTCTTAAACAAAATGAATCATTACCATGGTTTGAATAATTAAAATTAATAAGATTAGGAGATTTAGGAATTTGTAGACCTATGGATAAAATTACATCATCTGGAAGATGAGAAAATTCTAATAGCTTTAATCTATCAAAAATATGATGTAGAATTAGTTGATTCTACTTCATTAAATATAAATATTCATTTATTACTCAATGTTACAAGATGAGGGTTAGAATTAAATTTAAAAAAAATTGATTCGTCTCGTGTATAAATTTTACATTAATTTTAAATATGTAATACTATTAACCTTTGAATTTTTTGTAAGTTTAAATTTTATAAAGACATTGTGAAGAGATTCACATTTCCATACACAGTTTTAAAAAGGCAACAGCGAATTGGTTTGACAATGAATCCACATGTTTTTTTTAAAAAAAAAAAAACTGGAAAATAGATATTTGATCATTTTTTAAAAATACTACATTACTCTTTTACCAAAAATATATATCTATTTTTATAATCATAAAAAATATCAACATCTTTGTCGGTTGAAGCATATATCGTTAGCTGTAAAGGAAATACAAATCATACGGTTATTTCTGGAACTGCGGGTTATAAAAAGTCAAACAGAATGCGTTATTTTTTCATATAAATATTTTCCACAAACAAGTATGAAGCACATAGATAATTTTTCGAATGCGATATTGTAAATATAACAGGAAAATTCACATGTGCAAAATGATCAATTTCTGCCAGAGTATGTAATATTCTATTTAAAGCTCTCAACGGTTCGGATTCGGTTTGATACCGAATAATAATTATCCAAAACCGAACCGAATTGGTTTTATTCAGTTTTTATATCTTCAATAATTATAAAATGCTCCAAAATCAATATGTATATATGTAAACCGAAATATTCGGTTCGGATTCTGTTTATAAACCGTGACCGAACCGAATATTTCGATTTTTACTGAACCGATTGAGAGCTTTAACTCTATTCGACTTTTTTAATACTTCAATGTTATGGCTTTTTTTAAAAAAAATAATAATAATTAGTTCACAACTATGATACAGTAAAGTACAAGATTTTTACTATTTATAAATAAATAAATAAAAAGCCTGCCAAAACAATAAAAGTAATAATTATTATAATATATTGTTCGATGTATACCAAAAATCACTTTAAATTAAATGACTATAATATTCTACTATCCTTATATATAAAAATTTATAACTGTGAATTTACTCCAGAATATGTAATATTCTATTCGATTTCTTTATTCATGTCACCTTCCTATAATTCACTTTCAATACTTTAAAAAAAAAGTCATATCGCATTGAAAAAAAAAATAATAATTAGTTTCACTATCAAGACAACTCCAATACGGTAAGATTGGTAAAGTACAAGATTTTATTATTACAATAGATAATAAATACGTAGTTTGGAGATTTTTTAATGAAAATCGCTCCTTTTCGGGAAAAAAGGAAATGATTTTCATGTTTTTGAAGAAAAAGGAAATGATCTTTGAGTTTTTTGAAAAATGAATAAAAAATAAAAGAATAATTATTTTTTATTTTTTATTTTTAAGATTGTCATACTTTGCAGTATGTACAATATATATAATAAAATTTTTATTTTTGGGTCAATCCGAAAAATAAGCACTTTGCGACTTAATTTGTATTTTAACTAGCGATTAGGTAACTCAATTTAAATAAATCAGATATGTTTGTATTTTACTTTAATAATAATGAGTGGGTAGGTTGCCTCGCGTATTTTTTAGAATTCCCTTCTTTTCATATAGCAATGAATAGTATGGAAATTGTAAATAGTTGTGTAAGTAAATTATATTTTAATAAAATATTTATCATTACAATCGGAATATATTAAAATTTGTAAACAGATAATGATATGACATGTAATAATTGCTCGATAAATGTTATGTTCCTTGTTGAAACCTGTTCTTTTTACAATTGGGATACTTGTCACACTCAAGATTAGGATCAGGTTGATGGGTAAATTTCCAATTTAATATATTAAAATGTTCAAATTTAACACAAACATTACCACCAGATTTTTTAAATGGACCACATGTTTGCTGAAACGGATAAAACCTTTTATTCTCATTACTATGATCATCACCACCATCGAAAAAGGTCTGAACCTGGCCATTTACCCAATATTGTCTACCTTCCTCCATGGCAAACTCATTAAATGACACATTTTAGAACAGTCGAAATATTCGTACATATGGGTTTTGGGAGGCGCAACTGTTTTGTTCCAATCATCCGTAATCCAAGTTCGGCACTTGGTTCCTGGAGGCATATTAGCGGCGATAGTGATTTCAGCTACATAATATTTATATTAAACCATTAGAGAAAATTTTTAGAACGAAAATAATTGAATTTTTTTTACTATATATATTTAAAGACTTACTTTTTCCGATAACTTTACCGATCATTATTATACACATAAAAGTGATGATGTAAATGAATTTATATTTTATGGAAACCATCATTTAAATTAATAAATTAATTATTTGCGGTCGTGGTTTTTATCTTCTCGAGAAGTAATTGAAAATTAATTTCGATGATTATTTTTTTTTATTTTCCCTTGAAATTGTTTTTTACTGACTGATCAATCGAGGTAACTATGCATATTTATAAAACTTTTTTGAAATGACCATTTTAAAATTTTCATTTTAACGAGTTTCGTTTTTAGTTAATCCAGTTGTGAATTAAAAATCTATATGTTAAAAAAAATTTGATCAACAAAACGTGAATTAAAAATCAAAAACACGATTAACGCAACGATCAATTAACAATTTTATTTCCATTAACTAAATTGTTTTCCCTCAAATTATGAATTAACGGGTATAATTATTAATAAATACCTGTTTAAATTAATTTTAATTTGATAATTTCGAATGGCATTAATTTGAAATTTTAATTCAATTCAATTCACATGATACTCATTAATATATCTAACTTTTGAGACTTTCAAAATGGTCATCACGGAAGTAAGTCTTTGAACATATAGTAAAAAACACTCGTGTTTTGTACAGAGCCTTTCTTTGTGTCAGGTCTACTTTGATACAGGGTTGGCAAATTTCAAGGTCATTTTCTATTTTTCAAATGACCTAGGTCATTTCACATATAAAATTAATATTCAAATTATCACATTATATGGTCATTTGAGGTCATTTGCCATCCCAGCTTTGACATGGAAACCAGGTGCCGTACTTGGATGATATGGATAACAAAGCTGTTCACTCTGGCGAGAATATAACTTTGTAGTAATTGTAAATTAGTAAAATTTAAAATGGAGGAAGATGAAAATAATGGGTTCACGGAAAGTTCAGGTCAGTAACAGAAAAACGAAAATCCGTAACCCATTTACAAGTTCTAATGATACTTCTTTTATGTTTCATAATAATGTTGTGTTGTTGTTACTTGGAAATTTACAGCCTTCAAAAGCTCGGATTTTTATAATACACATCATGTTATAAAACAAGAGGTCTTCATGATATCTCGTTTGATTATATGTTATTAATAATTTAAAAAATTATTAGTAATTATAAAGTAAATAATTTTAAGCTTAATTAAAATAGATATATAAATTAAGTTATTTTATTGTTAATAATAATTATAAATAAATAGAACCGGTTTTATTCAGTTTTTATATTCAATAATTATTAAAATCCTCCAAAATCAATATGTTGTCGCGGTCTGCGCAGAACAAAGTGGAAAATTAAACCAATCAGTCTCAATAAATTTAGGATGATCACACAATAATTCAACGTATCACTAACGCTCTTTTTCTAGTACGAAACACAGCAAGACGGGCAATCAGTCGATCTAAACCTGCTTACTAACACTCTAAAACAATGCAATTGCGTGTATGATCTAAAGGTACGATGAGTAAGTGGAGTAAAAGTATCTTTACTAACACTTGCACACTACCAAAGCTATTGTTGACTTTTTGATGTAACTTGCCAAGAAATAAAAGAATAGTTTATTATATTTAAAGTTGAATATCGGATATAACAGAAGCGATATATTACTGCTTTGGCGTATCTTATCACTTTGTTATATACAAGAGTTTATTTTATTACAAGAAATATTTTTAGAATTATTGAGTCACTATGAACTCATTTATCACTGAAATTAACTATTGCGAAGAGTTATTTATTATTTTTATTATCAATCAAAAGAAAAGTTTATTACAAAAAATAAAAGGAAAAGAAATATTTTGGAACTATTTTTATTACTATTATTAATCAATTAAAATTGTAGGAAATTATTAGAATCTTTTTGTATATAATGAATAAAAAAATGTTTTTCACCCAAAAGGAATCTCCTTTCTTCTTTCAAAACCGCAGCTATTTTATATTTTCTTCTTTATTTACCTTCATCATCACCGGGGATGAATAAACAATTATCTTCATCATGGATGAATGATGAAACACGAGGAAAATAGTAACACATCTCATCCCATTTCATCACTCGTGATTTCGGTTAATTTTGTGCCACCTTAATGTATATGTAAACCGAAATACCAAACCAAAACTGAACCGAATATTTTGGTTTATAAATTATCACGACCTTTATTATGTATTAAACATGACTATAATTACAAGCATTCAATGTTTGACTTTGACTGAAAAAAATTTATATTTATTTTATAATTATGTGTGCTGATAACGTTTTTAAAGTGATTTTAAACGTTGCATTATTTAATGGAATGCACGTTGAAAGACAGGAGAAATTTGTAAGAATATTTGCATTCGAGGGTGATTTTCTCGTTCATTTAGCTATTAAGGTTAGTGATTTAGTAATTATTTTTATTTTTATTATATTTTAATTATATTATTTCAATATATTTTATTGCATTTCCTTTAGTTGTCTAATTCCAATGCAGCTGATGATTTATATAAGGCCATAATGGATAGATGCAATGCTTCCAACTCAAAATAAATCACATCCTAGGATAAATGAAACTTTTCGCGCTTGACAACAATACTTGGAGATGCAATTTTGAAGTTGAGTTTTTAAATGCGTGAAATTTTTTGAAAATAATTATTAAAGATTTTATATATATGTTTTTTCTTTTGATTTTTTTTTCATTTTATTATTACATTTTATTATTTACTCTTTTTTTTTTTACTTATTTTACTTTTTAAATAAATATCCGTATTTTTTTCAGAATGAATATATTTCATGTGATAGAATAGTTGTCTTTTTTGTTGGAAATACTTAACAAATCAATATTAGACTTAAATTGTCATATTGTATTGTATTCTAATAATTGTGTGGTTTAAATCGCGGAATTTGGGAATTTTTTCTTATACAAATGCTAAAAATATCTATTGTAATTTATAACAACTACGATGTAATAACTAAATAATAATTATAATGATGATGTGGACAAATTTTTAAATTCCATTTTCAATGTGATAATAATGAAGAATGACGATGAATATGAAATAATGACTATGACTATGTGGATGTGAATAATGAGAATGCTTTGTTATGCTCGCCAATGCATCCACATATGTCCTACAACACAACAATAAATTATTAATGTGTTAATTATAGATTTAGATTATACGTTTAAAAATTAATTTCCATTATAATAAATTTTTGTAGGATGATGAAAGTGAAAGTGGGGTAAAAAAGAAAGATTAAAGAAATTGAAAGAAGTTTCAATTTGGTATTTAATACTTTTAAAATTGTAAATTATATAATATAATAATAATGATAATGATAATGAATTCAATAGAAGAATAAGAAGATTGTAACAATGGTGATGATAATAGTAGTGATGGATGATGGTGTGATCATATTCCTGTCAATATAATGATGCAAAATATTTCATAAGTAAAATTCAACTTTGTTTATTGTATCAATAATTATTGCGTTTTAAAAATTCTAAATTAAACTTTTCTATATTGCAGTCGACTTTCTCTTAATTGATGATGTGTGTGTGGTTGTACTTCGGTACATTTTTGTAATCTTGTTTAAAGAAAAAAAGCCTGCCCTGCCAAAACAATAATAGTAATAATTATTAAAATATATTGTTCGAAATAGTTTCACGGTTTTACACAGCTTTAAATAAATAAATAAAAATAATGTAAATAATTAAAATGATTAATTAATAATTAAAATGTATATTAAAAATCACTTTAAATTAAATTAAAGGACCATAATATTCTACTATCCTTATATATAAAAAGTTATAACTGTGAAATTTACTCCGGAATATGTAATGTTCTATTCGATTCTTTTATTCGTGTCACTCACCTTCCTATCATTTTCAATACTTCATTGCAATATAATTAGTTTCACAATATCAAGGCAACTCCAATACTGGTAAAGTGCAAGATTTTTTATTATTTTTATTAATAAAAAAAAAAGCTTGCCAAAACAATAATAGTAACAACAAGTAATAATTATTATATATAATATATTAATATCGTTTGAAATATAGTTAGTCATGGTTTAAAACAAAATCAATAAATAAAAACAAATATATAAATAATATAAGTAATAATAATTGTACATCGTTATGTCGTGACAGTACCTGGAGAAATAAAATATTGATTCATTTTAACAAACATTATTTCTTCATTTTCTTATTTGAATCATTAAATAAAAAGCCATATGAATTAAATAAAATTCTCGGTTTAAATATTTATTATTTATTTTTACTTATTTATATATTTATTGATTAATCACATAGCGTCGCCACATCTAAAAATTTCTAGTTTATTTGTTAAAATTATCAGAAGAAATTAAAAAAAGCTTTTGTTGTGATGAAAAAAAAAAAAATTTTAAAAAGTGCTGCTTGTGAAACTTTATGATGATACGTACTCTACTCACTCAGAATATTTTCTAAAAAAAGGATGTAAGATTGAAGCACAAAATGCTTTATTTTCGATCATAAGAGGTAAAATAATTTAAAAAGGTTATAATCCGCAAGGTTTGAATTTATTACATTTTCTAACACATTCCTCACAAGAACGAAATTTTTGTTTACCATTTTCATTTCTAATACCTTCAGTATATTTTTTTCTACAACCATTAGACACATCGCGTTAACTATGAAGATAATTAAAATAATGAAATATAAAGTTGATAATATTTTCATTTTTATTCTTTCCACTGGAACTCCTTTAAGAAATCTCTTTTTTAATTAACCAAAANGTTATGTCGTGACAGTACCTGGAGAAATAAAATATTGATTCATTTTAACAAACATTATTTCTTCATTTTCTTATTTGAATCATTAAATAAAAAGCCATATGAATTAAATAAAATTCTCGGTTTAAATATTTATTATTTATTTTTACTTATTTATATATTTATTGATTAATCACATAGCGTCGCCACATCTAAAAATTTCTAGTTTATTTGTTAAAATTATCAGAAGAAATTAAAAAAAGCTTTTGTTGTGATGAAAAAAAAAAAAATTTTAAAAAGTGCTGCTTGTGAAACTTTATGATGATACGTACTCTACTCACTCAGAATATTTTCTAAAAAAAGGATGTAAGATTGAAGCACAAAATGCTTTATTTTCGATCATAAGAGGTAAAATAATTTAAAAAGGTTATAATCCGCAAGGTTTGAATTTATTACATTTTCTAACACATTCCTCACAAGAACGAAATTTTTGTTTACCATTTTCATTTCTAATACCTTCAGTATATTTTTTTCTACAACCATTAGACACATCGCGTTAACTATGAAGATAATTAAAATAATGAAATATAAAGTTGATAATATTTTCATTTTTATTCTTTCCACTGGAACTCCTTTAAGAAATCTCTTTTTTAATTAACCAAAAGATTTAATATTAGATAAAAACATTTTCATAAAGTTCGATTCGTGGGTTATACTTTTTCGAAATTTATTATAATTCATAAGAGATCCATCATTATTTCTGATACATTTAGTATATTTTCTTCTACAACTGTTAGGACATCTATCAGGACAGTTGATATGATAAAAAATAAAATTGATAATGCTCTCATTTTTTTTTGTTTTTTCTTTTCACAAACGTTCGTGATACATTCATTGGAAGCAATGATAGACTCAAAAAAAATTCAAGCAATTAGCAGAAAACTTCGATTTGTTTATACATTACATAAATACGGATTTGATAAATAAAATCTTTGATATAAGTTGAAAACCTGACGCATAACATTAATATATGGAAAGGTTTAAAAATACTAAATACCGGTAAAATTTAATTATAATTCAATTACAAAGAAAACATTTATTAGAATTTAGATATATAATATCATTAATTACAGTGTAAATAAAAAACAATTATATCTTATTCCTATTGTTTACTTTTGGGTTTAACATTTGCAACCGAGAGGGAAGTAAACTTTGAGAAATGGTGGAATGTATGTAAAAACGCAAATAGAGGAAAAAGGATTTATCAATGGTCTGAGCTTCGTTATAAGCGGAGAGGTAAGAGGCAGAAGAAATGGCATAAACTGTGATGTTATTTAGGATAGTAACCCTTTTACTTGAGAAGCTCTTCAAAAGGACCTGCCTCTCTTTTCGTAAGACCCCAAGCGCTTCTCTTTATATCAGGACCCCAAGGACTTGCATCTCTTTTCTCAATAGAACCTTCGATTGCTACGGAGAATATAGCCACGAAGACTAGCGTCAAGATTGGTAAGAATTTCATTTTGGTTATTTAAGTTTGGGTCTAAAGGTATGAAGATTTTGGGTTTTATAGATATTCTCGTTATACATAAATACTGGCTTATTATTTATCGGTTCTTTGTCTCTTGTGTTTTTCCAAAATGATAATCACAAATACGTTATTCAAATAACAGTGCCACTGACTTTAATTAATTAAACGTAATCTTACAAATTTAATTAAAATATATTGGCTTGTTATTTATCGGCTTGTGTTTTTCCAAAATGATAATCACAAATAATTATAATAATTATCACAAATACGTTATTCAAATAATAGACAGTGCTCATTGACATTAAATAAACATTGATTATTTGTTGTGGCTGACAAAAACAAATTCATAATATTTATGTCGAAAGCAATCAACAGAATGTCGTTTAGTAACATCATCACATCGGGATTGATGTTTGCGGGACCAAATCCTTTTATGTTAGAATAATCAAATCAAATCATTGGAAGCAAAACAACGATAATTATAACTAGCATTTAGATAAAAATATATTCATCCTGGAACCTCTTTTATTCGTAATAATCAATTCATCATCAACTAACTTCTTGTTAGCATAATAGGTTGGGTTCATATTTATGGAGCAAGGGTCAACTTAATCCAACCCGATGAATGGTATTCGGTTCAATATCGACAGCTAACAATAATTTATGGGATAATGTTAACAATAGTTGATAGTTGACGTTAGAAGTACTGAGACAACGTTACGTTATAAATGTAAGTTCTTGGACTAGATAGTAGCGTAGCATATTGAATGAAAAATTAGCGTCTATGAAAAAATATATAAACTTGATTCCATTTTTTTTAGAAAATAAAATGAATAAGATGTATTTTTAAAATATTTTTATTAGCAAAATAATACATTATAAATAATAATTATAAAATAATTTTTTTTGATAATATTGGTGGTGGTAATATCCCTACAAAATTGAAACTTATTGAATATTATTATTTATAAATTCTTTTGTGATCTCTCCTTTGCTATCTCACACACTATCACCATATTTTTGATGTTTATTGCTAATATATTCTATAAATTTTTGTCATTCTTCATTTCATCTAATACGTACTATTTTTTTAAATTCTTCTGAAGATTCATCATTATCTTTTTTGTTAATTATTTCTAAATATTTTTTATAATAAACAAGAGGTTTAAGTTAGGGGGAGCTTTGTATTCATGATATTTAATTTAACTTGTTTTGATTAAAATTTTATTGTGATATTGTGAAAATTATACATGAGTTAATTATTTATAATAAAATATAATTAATTTGATTGATTTAATCTTCTATAAAATTCTATTATACCATTATTATATTTTTCTTCTAATCTCTGATATTCAGCAATTACTTTAGTATCTGCTTTTATTGACATTTCATTAAATGATGTAATTTCTATACTTTCCCAAGATGGTGCTCTGCTTAATGCAACATATGCTTGTCCATCAGCAAAAATAGACTCATCTAGAGATACTGTAATATGGGGAAGTGTTAATCCTTGAGTTTTGTGTACTGTCAATGCAAATGCATTTTGGAGAGGAAATTGGGTACGATGTGATCTAATTCCATTAACTCTAAAATAACTGGTATCTTTTTTTACAAATACTATAGCAATTCCAATTTTTAATGGAAAAGCTACTTTAACTATATTTTCATCAACAATATGCAACACCACACCTACTGATCCATTAAATAACCCTTTTTCAAATAAAGTATTATTTAAAAACATTACACGTGCACCTTCTTTCAAGACTATTTCTGTTGGATAGTTTGTATAATGACGAAACATTTTGTCAGTTTCATCTGGAGAAATTTGAGTATCATTCATATAATCTTTAGCAATTGATAAATAAGGACCTGCATGTTCTTTTGGTGAAGGAAGATAGTTTCCAATGATTTGATTAATTGTAGTTGCAACTTTACGATATCCAACTATATGTGTTGTGTTTAATGTATTTTGNAGAAAATAAAATGAATAAGATGTATTTTTAAAATATTTTTATTAGCAAAATAATACATTATAAATAATAATTATAAAATAATTTTTTTTGATAATATTGGTGGTGGTAATATCCCTACAAAATTGAAACTTATTGAATATTATTATTTATAAATTCTTTTGTGATCTCTCCTTTGCTATCTCACACACTATCACCATATTTTTGATGTTTATTGCTAATATATTCTATAAATTTTTGTCATTCTTCATTTCATCTAATACGTACTATTTTTTTAAATTCTTCTGAAGATTCATCATTATCTTTTTTGTTAATTATTTCTAAATATTTTTTATAATAAACAAGAGGTTTAAGTTAGGGGGAGCTTTGTATTCATGATATTTAATTTAACTTGTTTTGATTAAAATTTTATTGTGATATTGTGAAAATTATACATGAGTTAATTATTTATAATAAAATATAATTAATTTGATTGATTTAATCTTCTATAAAATTCTATTATACCATTATTATATTTTTCTTCTAATCTCTGATATTCAGCAATTACTTTAGTATCTGCTTTTATTGACATTTCATTAAATGATGTAATTTCTATACTTTCCCAAGATGGTGCTCTGCTTAATGCAACATATGCTTGTCCATCAGCAAAAATAGACTCATCTAGAGATACTGTAATATGAGGAAGTGTTAATCCTTGAGTTTTGTGTACTGTCAATGCAAATGCATTTTGGAGAGGAAATTGGGTACGATGTGATCTAATTCCATTAACTCTAAAATAACTGGTATCTTTTTTTACAAATACTATAGCAATTCCAATTTTTAATGGAAAAGCTACTTTAACTATATTTTCATCAACAATATGCAACACCACACCTACTGATCCATTAAATAACCCTTTTTCAAATAAAGTATTATTTAAAAACATTACACGTGCACCTTCTTTCAAGACTATTTCTGCTGGATAGTTTGTATAATGACGAAACATTTTGTCAGTTTCATCTGGAGAAATTTGAGTATCATTCATATAATCTTTAGCAATTGATAAATAAGGACCTGCATGTTCTTTTGGTGAAGGAAGATAGTTTCCAATGATTTGATTAATTGTAGTTGCAACTTTACGATATCCAACTATATGTGTTGTGTTTAATGTATTTTGATTAAAATTATATTGCTGTATTTTTTGTATTATTGCTGATTTGGTTTGTGGATCTAAGATTCCCATTCTAAGTTTCTCTAACATTTGATAAAATGTTGGATCAGTTTGTTGACAATGACAAGTAGTAAGAAATAATGGAAAAAAAATTTTCCATACTGGAGATTCAAATATTTTATCTCCATTAACTGGTGGTAATTGATAAAGATCACCAATTAGAAGTACTGGAATTCCTCCAAATTCTAAATGATTTTTTTTTATACGACCAAATAATGTGCTAAGAAATGTTAGCATTTGTGCAGCTATCATTGAAATTTCATCAATAATAATATATTCAATTTTTGATAACTTTTCATTTAATTTTTGATCATTAACAGAGAGTGATTGTAGATTATAAATGTTACCAGAGATTCTTAAAGTTGAATGAATAGTTTTTCCATCTATATTTTGTGCAGCAACACCTGTAGGAGCCATAAGAAGATATTTTTTATTTTTTGATTTTAAAAAGTCTACTATTAATTTAATCATATATGATTTACCAGTTCCTGCTGAACCAGTTAAAAAAAAGAATGGATGTTTATTAGGTTGATTATGGGATCCCCAGCAAGTAGTAAGTATATCATAAATTTTATATTGATCAGGTGATAATAGTAATGTACTATTTTTTGAAAGAAATGTTGCTGATGGTATTAGTCTTGACAATTGCATGTTAACAATTGTAGCTACATCATTTTGTAATGTGACAAGTAGAGAATTGATTAAGTTTTTATAATTTTCAGAAAATAAAGTTGTTTGAACTTGTGAAATTTGATGTAGAGTAGTAAGAGTATTAGCATATTCTGATGGAAATTCATATTGAAATCTAGATCTATATGAATCAAAGTTTCCTTTTAATTCAAGTTCACTTCGTGCAGGAACTTTAATTAATAATTGTTGATAAAAAAAATTTTCAGCATCTTTAATAGTCAAATATTGAAATCGAACTAAAATTTCTTTTTTTCGTTTGACAATTATTCTATTTTTTTGATCATACCAATAATTTTGAATTCTAGGAATAGTAGATATAAATTTGAATTTTCTATGATATATTGGATATGTTAATAAATCAAAAATTGTATTAATAGGTCTTTCAAAATATTTGTCAATTGCATCTTCATAATAAGGATCTGAATATTGCTCTTCCAAAAGTTGATGAACTGGACGTATTGCTCGAGTTCTATTATTTGGTGCTGATGATGGTAAAAAATTTACTGCAATAGAACTGCGACAAACTGATTTTCCTAAAGATAATAACATAAGTTCCATTGTTCCCATTCTTCGGGCATGTACATGTCGTTTAAAAGCATCTTGTTCATGTAATTCAAATAATTCGGTAGGTTCAGGTTTTGTAGCATATTTACACATATATTCAGCAAAAAATTTATCAGTAACAAATTGAATGTTACAATGGCCTTGCCATAAAAGTAATGTAGGTGCATGATAAGGTACAATCCATTGGTCATCAGATTTTAGACGTCGATATGTAAATCGTGGATTTATTGAATTATGATATGTTGAATTAGAAAGAGGTTGAGGAAAACCTTTTTTACACTGAGAACCTGAAGAAGGTGGACCACCACAATGAGTAGAAATACAATGATGCCAATGATGCTTTTTAACTAAATCATATAACTCTTTTTCAGTATTTTTATCAGGAAGATCAGCACGAATAATATTATTAGCAATTAATTCAACAATAGATTTATCAAGCCAAGCTAGTCCATGTGTATGTATTGCTCCTCGATTTTGAAATTCATCTCTTTCAAAATGATGCAGCCATTTTCCCCATCCAGTTAATTCTGAATTTTTCCATAAATATCGATGTATTGATTTTAGTCTATGCTGATAATGATGATAAGTATGAAATGGACGATTTGATGGCAGTGTATTTTTGTTATCAGTTTTAGATAAAATTAAGTTTAAATGTGGCCAATGTCCTTCTGCCATTGTCATAGTATAAAAAATTTGAGGTAATCCAAAATTTTCAACCATTGTGATTAAATTTAATTCTTTTTGA